>JAOEHY010020550.1:0-21470 GCA_025447955.1 Psilopsiagon aurifrons
AAAAACCCAAAACCCCACCAACCACACACGTGCACACACACAAACCCAAACCAAGCAGAAAACCAAACAAAACAGTGCAAAGCAAACAAAACAAAAACCACCAAAGAATGTAACTGTAACTTGCCTGTGTTGTCAAATTAATTCTTGCAGGTTGTGTTCATATGCCCTGTGTAGGATAACCAGGAGTCATTTGATTTGTCCTGATATTTTTTTATTTTTTTCTTTTAGTTGGTTGGTTTTCGCCAGCCAGGCAGCTTTGGGGATGCCTAGATATGTGTGTTACTTCAGTCAAAGTTTGTAGGTAAAGGAAATGCAACATTTCTTGTGTAGTTTTTTTATTGAGGAATGAGTCTTCTGCTTCTAGTTCCTGTCAGCCACTACATAAAAAGTGCACCAAACATAAATTCTTTTGTCTTCATTTTCACTGGTTTGGTTTTGGTTTTGTTTTTTTTTTTCTTTTCTAATTTGTTCATTGATCAAGCTGAAACAGTGCTTACTGGTACATATAAAATGCAAATGGGGAACAAAACAATAAATGTTTGATATTAATAAGTGTTTGTAAATAAGACTACCACTTGCACATATTCATTGTAGATTTCATGCATCTGTTTTCAGGTCCCTGAGCAGCAGCCAATTACTTTATGCAGTGGAGCTGAAGATACCAAGCATTATGAGGAGGGCAAGAAATGTGTGGAAGAACTGGCATTGTACCTCAAACCACTCAGCAGCGCAAGAGGTAGTTCCTGCCTTGTTTTGTTTGTAAATGAAAGCTGGAAACAAATAAGATGCAAAACAAACTAGCCAAATTATTAGTCTGGTTGTAAAATAGATATAAACCTAGTTTAAAAACAAGTTGAAACCAGTTTCTTAAGCATTAAGATTATGTTTTCACAACAGAGGGGGGTGGGGATCATGGATTTTAAAGGCATCATGTCAAAAATAATACTGAGAAAAGGCTGAGGTGTTAGGCAGAGGTATTTGGCTGTGCTATGGTAAGTTGAGACAGACTTTGCAAGTTGAGTTGACCTCTGTAGAATAAGTAAAAATAAATAATTTTTTTTTTTTTGTGGTCTCCTTTGCTTTGAGATAACTATAGAAATGAAATTTGTTTGTAGAGGAGTATTAAACAGAAACAAGAAAATTACTGCATATAGGGTATATAAGAGAAATAAGTAATCATCTTTTTATTCAAGATCCATACAAGAGCTGGGTCAATATGAGTAATTATAATTTAGCAAAACTGTGCTGGTTTCAAGAGTATGGATTTTATATTGCATATGGTGGACTTAGAAGATCTGTCAACCCAAGTAGTAGAGATGAGCATCATGGGTGTCAGGTTTTCAAAACTGAATTTTTACAAAAAACTGTCTCAGGTTTTTCCAAACAGTACAGTGTGACAGCAATATCACTCTGAGTAGAAATGGTCCAATGAACAAGCTCTGTGCTATTGAATGAACGCAGTATGACAGCCATATGTGTAGTGGGTCACTTGTTCTTTAACCTGGTTTAGTGGCTTCCAGCATGGTTGTGAAGTTCAGTTTTTGCATATAATTAAGCATCACCTAGATCAGCTTGAACTTGCATGCATGTTTTGGCTTGGCCAAAGCAGTGGAGATACCAAATATAGACAACAAACTTTCATGTGAAAACAGACAAATGTCAAAGAAAACTGTGATCTGTGAAGCTCATGAATATAGAGAAGGACTGTGTTATGATTCTACCCTCGAGATGACACCTGGGAAATCCTTATGGGAGGGTGCAAGACAGACTGCCAGTAATGGGTAGAGAATTCATTGGAGGCTCCACCTTCTAAGGAAGCCAGATCAGTCAATGACAGGGCCTTAAACCTGTGGGAAAGCTGTTTCCCAGGAACTGTTTGCCTTCAACGTTGAGTAAAATAAAAAACTGAACTTCTAAATTGCCTTCTCTAATGTTCTGTTTAATAAAATGGACTTCAGGAGAACTAGGTTTGTGCATCTACAGTACAATGGTTGAAGGCTGGTGCAAGAAGAGGAGATATGAGGTAGTTAATTATTACTTCTTTTTCTGTTTTACTTTGTTTCAAGGTGTGGGTCTTAACAGTACTACTCAGAGCGTGTTAAGTCGTCCCATGCAAAGGAAACTTGTGACATTAGTTCATTGCCAGCTAGTGGAGGAAGAAGGGCGAATCAGAGCCATGCGTGCAGCACGGTCACTTGGTGAAAGAACAGTCACAGAGCTCATTCTTCAGCATCAAAATCCTCAGCAGCTCTCTTCCAACCTCTGGGCTGCAGTGAGAGCCAGAGGGTGTCAATTCCTTGGACCAGGTATGTAACTACTTCTATGCTAGAAGCAATTAAGAATTGAGGAGGATTGATAAATGGGTGTCAAATTTCCTGAGTGATTTGATTAGTCAGTGGCTTATTTTTTTTAATAGTAGGCCTTCAGAATTAATGATGTATCTGTTGAGCTGCTGTCACAGACTTTCTTGTATTTTTAGTTCTTTTGCAAGTATTTTATGATAAGATAAAACAGAAAGTAGTTTCTTGCCTCTTTGAAGAATAAGACCCTTCTGGAAAAAATAAGGTTACTTGAAATTACTGGGCATGGCTTCCTTTGTTTATAGCTGGTGTCCCACTTGTAGGGAAACGACTGTACAGAAATCTTTCTTGGTCTTCTCTTATCCTTTATGTCTTTTTTTTTTTTCATTTCCCCTTCCCCACCAGCAATGCAAGAGGAGGCTTTAAAGCTGGTTCTCCTGGCTCTGGAGGATGGATCTGCTTTGTCACGGAAGGTCTTGGTTCTCTTTGTGGTTCAGAGGCTAGAGCCGCGATTTCCTCAGGCTTCTAAAACTAGCATTGGGCATGTTGTCCAGCTTCTTTACAGAGCCTCATGCTTCAAGGTATGAAGATGATTCTGGTTGGAGATTTCATAATGCTATGGAAACTATTGTTTTTCAGTCTCAATTTTCATTGTCCTGTAACATCAAATATACCTAAAAATATGTGGAGTTACAGAAAGTATTACTCATTAAATACCAGCTGGGGACTTCTTTGGAGATGCAGCTGCTCTTTGTCATTCAGTTCTTTGTTGTACAGCTAGAATAGCAATGTAGGCTGAACTAGCAACTTCAAACTGTAAAGCTTGACTGTCCAAGTTTAATAGATGCACACAATAGATAACAAAACCTGTGTGTAAGTCAACGTAACTATCTTCTAGAAGAGGTGTAAAGTTGGAAAATCCCTGGTTCTGTTGAGTGATGTAGTTAGAAACAGATAAGAGGCTCTTGGATATCAGAGTTCTATAAAGAGAATTTAAGCTACTTAATGTACTTCACAGTATTTAATGATCCATTCCTAGATGCTCAGTTTAAATGGCATGCGCTTTTCGCTTAACAAGGAGAAAAATGCTTTGTTGCTGCTAATTGTACCCTCAAGTAAAATTCTGCAATACAAACAAAATACCTTGACTGGAGAAGTAAGATGTGGATACTGTCATTTAGGACACTTCAACCGGTATCTGGGTCAGGGTTTCAGTAAATTAATGTTTGGTATCCATTTCATAGAGGTTTTGGCTTATGAAGAAGGAATTTCAGTAGCGACTGGCATTCACTGCATAGTGTCGTAGTTCAGTTTAGTTTGGGAAAAAGAACTTAGTTGCTAACTGAAGATTTCCCTTTGGACTTCACATAATCTCTGGGTTATCCTGCTTAATTGTATTTGAATTTGGCTTGTTTCTTCCCACTAGGTGACAAAACGAGACGAGGATTCCTCCCTGATGCAGCTGAAGGAGGAATTTCGGACTTACGAAGCTCTGAGAAGGGAACATGATTCCCAGATAGTTCAAATAGCTATGGAAGCAGGTTTACGCATTGCGCCAGATCAGTGGTCCTCGCTGTTATATGGAGACCAGTCTCACAAATCCCACATGCAGTCTATCATTGACAAGGTAAAGCCACCTAAAATCAGCCCAGTCTAACTTGTTTGCAACTGTAGTTAGTAGATTTAAATGCTTGGGCACAATCTGTAAATCCATGCTACATGCATACTTGCCTTACCCACTAATAATTTGCCCTCTTATTTCAGCCATATCGGGTTTTGAAATAACTAGGATATATATTTGTAACCTAAAGAGTCTCATTCCTTCTGCCATCCTGCCACCTCTTTTTACTTTACCTCTTTCTGCACATGTGGGAAGCCATAAAGGTTAGCTACACAGCTGAGCTCTGTCCTTTCTGAACAGCTGATAACTGCAAATGTAGTAACAGAGATTAACGGCTCATGTTTCCAGGTAAAAAGTTAGCTCATAAAATGGAAAAAAAGGATAGTTCAGACCCCTGTCTATACCTGAAGTATGAAAGAGAAGTAGAAGCACATTTCTTAAATAAAATGACAGCCTTTGGAAATGCCCAGATGTCTTTTTGTTTAGAGGGAGCATAGGATAAATAGGCTTTTAAGATAGGGGTCTGACATGTAAGTGCCTAAATTAGGTGAGGAAAATGGAACCTTGTTGAGATTGGTCCGCTGTGTATTTATGCCTTTGTCTCCCTTTTCAGGTTTCTTGCCAGAAATCTCTTGAGGGATTTAGGTAGAATTGAAGGATTTTAAATACTGAAGTTGTGTGATGTTAGTAAATGGATCATTGCTACTTGTCTTTGTCCTTCAACCAGCTTACTCATTATTGTCTCCTGTACTCAGTTTAAAGCAGGGTGCAGACTCACCGGTTTGAGGATTGGAGATACTAGGCTCTTCAGAAATCTGATTAAATGGTTTCTAATATTTTTTTTTCCTGGGTGCCAGCACAACACAGGTTATATTGTAAGAATTAATACCAGCCTTTATTTTGTCTATTTAAAGCTGTATTTTAACCTGCAGTGTCAAAGAGCTGTGCATCCTTAATACCAGAAAAGGAATTTAATAGAAATTGCTGACTGAAATGGGCTTATGCAAAAAAACGTTTTACTCCGGTTTTGGAAGACAGCTCTTGTGAGCTTGTGGAGCAGCCTTCAGAAACCATAAAGATCAGTTTGCCTGTAGAAAGTTAATTATTATAATTTTTTTTAAGTTGCAGACCCCAGCCTCATTTGCACAGAGTGTTCAGGAATTAACTATTGCTCTTCAGAGGACTGGAGATCCAGCTAACCTGAATCGCCTTCGACCCCACTTAGAGCTCCTAGCAAATATCGATCCCAGTCCAGGTACGTCTAGATGGTTTATAAAAACCATCCTCTTAGCAGGAGGAAGGAGCTTAACACTTTTAGAAGTTTGGAACCTGTTCAGTAAGTTGAAGGAAACATCCTCTGATTCATGAACTTCAGATTCTTGAGAGGTGCTCATAACCAGCCTGAGAATGGCAGTAACCTGTGTGAGGAACTGAACTGTTCTGAAGCTAAAATAGGTTCAAAAGTATGAAAGGAATAATTTTGCTGTTTCCCTGAAATAAGCTTCCTTGTTTGATAGCACTGGGTGAGCATAGATGAGGATGTTAAATACATGTAATCCTGTGAGATTGCATGGTCTACACTAGATATTGGGCGATGCTAACTCAAGGTGGGGGGAAGGGGGTAGCGGCAATCTTAGCTTCCTCCTTTTCCCCTTTTTTTGGTACACATGCGGCTATTTGAAACAAGGTTTGAAAAGCAACTGGAAGATCGCTAGAACAACTTTTCTTAATGCAGAGCCTTAGCTGTTACTCCAAGGTAACTTTATCTCTCCAGTTCTTTACCAGAGAAAATAATTTGTTTACAAATTAGGGGAAACCTTCAAGAAACCACTTACCCAATGAAGGGTTTCCATTATGTAATATTTTTGTTTTGATCTTTGTTTCATTAAATTCTGTGTGTTAGTTTTTAATCAAAGCTCTCTAGCCTACAGACATTGCACTTGGACGGCTGTCTTAGAAACAGCCTAAAATCGTAAGGCATCTTTTCTGTAAATAATTCTGGATTCCAAAGTGGAGCTTTGATACTTTGAATAGACAGAAGCTGGGCAAAAAAATCAATCTAGTCAAGAAAAGATTTGTTATCGCAGGGATTTTAGTATTTTTCTTGTTAATACATAATTCTGAAAAGGTGTGAAAGTCTGGGCTTAAGTTGGAGACAATGTAATGGGGAATATGTTGATAGAGGACAGAAAAATGGAAACTTTGAAAAAGCAGCGCTGTGAGGATGGATCACCTGACAGAGAGAGGAAGGGGCAGAATGGGGAGTTCTGTGACAGAAACTTCAGTTTATACCTGTTATTAATATTGATTTTAAAAATTCTCACAGAATAGCGTGAAGGCTTAAACTATAGCTTCAGGAGAATAGGAGTTGTAGTTCTTCATTTCTGTTTGTTTAAACAGGAAAAAAATCTTTACCTTTCAAATATAAGGACCAGTTGCTCTTCACAGTTAAAGGAGATGTAGTCCTTTCTACCCAGATCTTTCATACTGTAACAAGTCAGGGTTAAAACCATGTGTGTACTGTAAATTTGTTAGCCAAGACTGATGCATAAATTAGAATCAACTAATAGCCTCACTCAGTTTCAGCAGGCAAGTGTGATCTTTATGTTTCTCTTACTTGCTGTATTGTTGCTTCCCTGCTGTTCTATAGGTACGCTGAAGTTCCTCTGGAACAACTTCGTCCTTGTGAGCAGAATAGAATGCTAAAGATCTTGAAAGGCACTTTGGGGTCCTGTGTTTTGCTGCAGTAGCAATGGGAGTGTCATCTGCTGGAACAGATTTAACAATTAGAAAAGTAAATTGGCTAGAAAAACAAGTGCCCCTGTAGAATTAAGACTGCAGTTTATTTGCACTGCTGTATGTTAGAAGGTGGTCTGTTACATAGATTTGCTTGTGATGTTCTTCCATGTGGGAGACATCAATTTCTGTTGCTATTCAGTGACCATGCTTGCAAGATCTAGGCTAGTGATGGTATTTGAACAAGAATGACTTTATCTACAGGAGTTTGAATGTGAAGAGGGGTTTTCAGCCGGATTTATTTTGTTGTTGCTTGTGGGATTTTTTTGGTTTGATTTTTGTTGTTCTGGTGTTGGTCGATTGGTTGTGAAGTTCTTTTTTTTTGTTTTTTTCTTTGTGGATTTTTTTATTGTGTTTTTTTTGAGGAGAGGGGGTGGTTGTTCGTCCCCTTTCATTATATGTGGAGTTTGTACAATGCACTTACTCTGGAGTTCTTGTGAGTTATGAAAGTTCTGGTGAAAGAAAGTAATTTGACATGCTGTAATAGTTTTGCTGCCTCATTTGGTATTTGGTGTGGTTCAATCTTGAGTCTGTAGGTAGCTTCATCATTTAAGTGGTACATACCCCTAAATCAGTGCTGAATGCTTTTTATCTGATTACATGTTTTTGATAAAATCTTTTTGATCATTTTGTACCTGGTTTTGGAAAACCCTTTTGACTTATATTCTCTTTTTGCTGTCAATGCAATAGATGCTCCACCTCCAACATGGGAACAACTGGAAAATGGATTAGTTGCTGTGAGGACTGTGGTTCATGGCTTAGTTGATTATATTCAGAATCACAGCAAGAAAGGAACAGATCAGCAACAGGTAAAAGCTAAATGATTTAGGAAATGTTTTCCCCTGAACATTACTGGCTGTGCTCAAAAGTGGGTGTTTCCTAATGTCATCTGGAGATATTTTTTTGGATGAGGAGCTGATTAGAACCATTACTGCTGGATAATATAAAAAAAAAAAAACCAAGGGGGGAGGGGGAACAAAACAAAACCAAAAATAAATCGAGACAATGCACCTCCTCCAATACGTGCTGCATTAATTTGAACAGCTCACTAGGATGAAAAGATAATAGTGTGATCCAGCTGCAAGCTTAGGGGGATGAATAAACAACTCTCCTGACCAGAGGATGAGGAAGAGAAGCCAGGGTGCATAGAGCTATAATCTGTGGGAATTTTCTTGGGTTTGTTTTGATGTGATGCATTTCAGCCAGATGGCTCTGCGTAAAGGAAATTACTCTTACACTTTCTCATACCTAATGATCTGTAAAACAAAGATTTGGGAAGACTTCATATAAAGGTGCAATCCAAGTTTCTGAAACAAATTTTTTCGTTTCAAGAACAAAACAATGTTGCCAAATATGTATATTAGCTTATATCAGAGTTATCTTACCACATATTCCTTTGATCTCATTTCATTGTATAGCTAAGTTGATCTAAATGCTGACTGCTACTGACATTGCTGCTTGTCACAAATTAACACTCCGTCGCTTGCTTTGGCACTGTTCCCCTTGGAGAGCTAGTTCGGGGAGCCCAACTGGTAGAAAGATTACATCTGCCAAAAAAAGAAGCAAAATTATAATGAATTATTTCTGGTGGCTTACCTTTTTGCATTCACTGGGATGCATAATGAACAATGTTAACCAGCAAAAGGAAAAGCAGTAGGAATACACAAGTGGCAATTAGGGTGGGAAAAACAATGAGGGTTTGTGTAATGCTCAGACCATTGCCGAGACCTGGTACATGCTGTGCTGCTTGGAAGGGAACCCGAAGCCTCCCAAGTGAGAAAGGGGCCCTCTGTTGAGTATTGCAGAGTTTTGCTGGCTGGCAGTAGTGGTCAGTATAAGGCTGTGCAGCTTCCTAAGTCCTCTTTTTACTACAGTAGATGGGAGAAAAAAACCTAAAAATCACATTTCAAATGGCTTCTTACAGATTTATATCTTCGGGCTGAGTTTTTCAGAAAGCAGTAGTTGACTTTTCCCTCAGTGAGAACTCTGATAGGGTATTTCTGCCTCTGATTTGATTCTGCCATAAAAACTGTAGGGACTCAAATGTCTTTGAAACTACCGCTGGCATTCTGTCAAAATTTATATAGAGACTGGCAAATAGGCATACATGCAGACAGCAAGATCTCGCAGTAAGTCATTGTTTCTTGGGAAACATAACCAAAGAGAAGTACAGAAAGCTACCTATACCCTGTTGATCTGCATAGCAGTAAGATTGCGTCCTCAGCTGTTGGCAGAAATAATCATTGTAGATAGTGAAGAGATTTATTTCTTTTAGTCCAAAGGAAGGGGTGAAAGGGAATTAGATGAGAAGTAACTCAAAGATACTCAGAGTATCTCTCTGATAAAGATGCTCAAAAAAGTGCTGTCTTGAGCTAACAAAAATCAAAGAAAAAGTAACTGAACAGATTGTATTTTTTATAAACTGCTTCAGAGCTTGATGAATATTTGGTAATTTCTGATTAAGCATGGTATTTTTTTTCAGCTTGTATCAGTTTTGTCCACTTAAGTGTCCTGAAATATACAGCTGTGTTCCAATTAAGTTCCTGTAAGGAATTTGAATTAAAATGTTTTCAGAATCTGGTACTGACTTGGTTGTCAAAATGTCTATTCTTGAATCTATTAGTTCTATTGAAGACCCAGACACAAATACTGTTCCAGTCATTTGCTTCACCATAGGTATTTCTGGAACATCTAAATTGAAGGAATTATCAACTGTGAAACATCATGCCTTTAATAAGAGGGATACATTCAGCTCTTGGTGAAGCACACTTATATTCAGGTATCTCACCTGGTTTCTTTAACCTTGTCAGCCTCCTCAGCACAGCAAGTACAAGACATACATGTGCAGAGACATGAAACAGAGAGGAGGATGCCCTCGGGGGGCCAGCTGCACCTTTGCACATTCGCAGGAAGAGCTAGAAAAGTAAGTGTACCTCTTAACATTAGAAATCAATCCAGGTTTTGTTTCATCTTATTTATCATATCTAGGAATGACAAGAGGAGGCATAACTTGTCTGTTACATTAGCAGGAAATTAAATTAAAAACTCGTAACAGTCATCTCAGGTTTTTGAACTGTTCTTAAGTATGGGACATTTTGCTTTGTTCAACGTTAACACATCTCTGAAATTTTGATGGTTATGCATTTGAGATTTTGGAGGAGGGCTGTTTTTCGTAAGTGTGACTAAACATGCTGTTTGACTGCATCCATTATGGTCACTTATTTGTGTGTACTTCTCATCTTACCTTTATATTCAGTTAGGTTGTTGGCAGTTTTCCAGATGTAGGAGTTCTGTTGTTCTTCTGTGCTGCTAGGGCTATCCACAGAGCTAAAAATGCACATCACAAGTTTTCTTTCTGCAACAGCTTTTCTTTGAAACTTCTTGACAGATTGCACATGCAGTAACCTCAGTGATTATTGTTGAAGAGTTACAAAATGGTGGTCATACAAAATCTGCAGTAAATAAGCTACATTTGAGAGCAGGCCACTGTTGTTCTGAAGGTCATTTTAATTATTTTTAAAGTAAAATGGATTATTTAAAATTTAAAAGGGATAAATACTATATAGTTTATGCAGCATGTATAACTTGTTACATGGTTTGGGGGTTAAAAGAATTTGCATCTTCCAAAGAAAATAATCAGAAGAAAACTCAAAAGTTTTGAAATGGTATACTGGCTTTTTCCACTCCATAGTCTAAAACTTGAAGCATTAATATGGCGGTTCACTGGCTGTGTAGCCAGCATGTAGTGCATAAGCAAAACAGGAAGAAAAACAGAGCAGAGCATGTGGTGTTAGACTGACAAAGGCAGTTATTCAGATTAGGAGAGAATAGGACTTTGATACTTGTGTTTTGCAGAAACAGTTGGGATTTTTCCCCTTTTGTCATGGTGTTAAAAAAAGGGCGACTGGTATGGCTGGTTTGAATGGTTAAGAAGGGTGGTGAGTCAGTATTAGTACCTCTGAACTAATTATATGCATCAAGTAGGACCGTTTGTCAGTTTTATGGGTGTAAGAGGCTATTTTTTATCCAGACTGACTTGTGTTATGTGGTTGTGTAACTCTTGAGTTCCAATTCTTCCTTGTACCTTTTATCTTTGCTTAATTTCTTTGAGTAGATACTTCATTAGTGTTCCTACTTTTTAAAAATGTTTAGTATGAATAATATGCATTGCTGTTGCTATGTAATAGTTCCTCTGTGTGTCTCATTATATACAGCTTCACATTTGCAGTAGGGTTATGGAGAGCTATGTGTAGTGCCTTAGATAGCAAATTATAATTTTGACTGTTTAAACAGCAGCTCATTCCCCCCTCAGCAAAGGAAAAAGATCCAGTGTGCGTAAGCAAGTATGCTATTTTTAGATTATTTTTGTGTCCTGCATGTGTAGAGACCACAATAAAAATTTTTTTAAAAAATTGAAAGGGCAGCCCTGCAAATTTATATATATATATATAAATAATTTGTCATGGAGGGTGCTACATAAACTCTTCCTGTCAACTTTGATTGGAAGGATGTCTGTACACATGCGCCTGTATCTCTTGAGCATACTGTTCTGTTCTAGATGAATGGGCAGGGGTGGCCAGTCCTCATCTCGCAGGTTGTATACAAGCCTTCCAGGGAGTCAGAAGCTATAAGTCACTGTGCCTCTAAGAGATCTAATGGGATGAGGGTGTTGAGAAGTATATGGTGTGGAGAACATGGCAATGGCTTCCTAACGTCCTTCTGCTGCCTTGCACACTTGCTTGAGTAATTTGGATATTGAGCAGGATACCAAAGTAGAGCTGTGGGCTCAGCCTGGGGAGCTCACTTTCACTCACCTCTATGTGTCCAGCTGACTTGGAACAGCTGACATGAGATGCCAGAACAACTTCAGAGCAGCATATGTTAAGAAATCTGTAGTCTATCTGTACTTAAGTGCTTTTACTGTGGTGATAGTCTGTCTCCTTTACTCCCTTTAAAGGCATTCTGAATTATGTTCACTGTCAATGCTTTGTAGCTTGAAGTTATAGTTTGATTATGTGGGTAAAGATTAATTCAGCCAGGAGACTGGGAAAGTTAGGAAGGTGGTTAGAATGTAAGTCAGTGAATAATGAGACTAACAGCTCAAATGTATATAACAAGATTATATTTTGACTCCATACTTGGTTACATCTAAAAACCAAAACAACCACAACAGAAACACACAACAGCAAAAAACTTTTTTGCCTCTGTTGCATTGCTGTTAATGCTGTACGTGTGGGTAAACTCAGACATTATCTGAAGATGGAGTAATAGAGTATAACTGCCCCCTTTTTCTACAGTAATATGTACCTTCATAGTCTGTGTTCCCATCTCACTTTGCTAGAAATGGGAGTGTTGGCTTCAACCCTACGGAAGAAACAGCCTCTTACTGTGTAATATAAACAGCAGGAGTACTCAGGCCTACGAATATGCCCTGCCACTTATGTTCTGATATCTAAACTAATGGCAGGATGTTTAGTGGAGGACATTCAGCTCTGGAATTTGTTCTCTTTGTTGCTCTAGTACTGTCAGTCTGCTGATTTTTGTGGAATGTTTGTTCAGCCTTTCATGAGAAGCAGTTTGATTTTTGTAATTACAGCGTATTCATAGAGGTGTTTATCTCTGCAGTTGCTTTCCAAATGAAGCAAAGGGTTTAAGCTGTGTATTGGTAAAGTAACATAAACTCTAACAAACTGTGCTTTAAAAGATACCGTGTGGCAATAAGCACTTGACTGGGCTTATTGTTGGGCAAACGTGCAAAAGGGAATCTTCATCTTCTGTCGCTTGAATTTTCTGCTGTTAATTTTGTCTGAATAAAATGAACTTGAATAGTCTGTGATCCTTATTTTGAAGCTTCTGTTACTGTAGGTAGTAATTTATGTGATGTTTGGGTTTGTTTTTCTTCTGTACAGTTGAAATACATATATGCACAGGACATAAGGTTTTAACCTTGAAGTGTCTGTAAATTCTTGATGTACTTGTCATTAAAAATCCGTATTTGTTCTGGCTGAAACTGCTAGTAACAGTTCAAAAAGCTGTGAAGTTGTAGTCTAACAGTCTCACAAGTCCTTAGGAAACTTGAATTAAAACTTGAAGCTTTTGGTAGCATCTCTGTTTGAAAAAAAATTTGAAAATGGATCTCTCTATTCTTTTGTTTCAATTTTTGATATGTGGCTTCTTTTCTCTGAAGATTCCGTAAAATGAACAAGCGTTTGGTTCCCAGAAGACCCCTGAGTGCCTCCCTGGGCCAGCTAAATGAGGTGGGCCTGCCTTCAGGAGCTATCCTCTCAGAGGAAGGGGGAGTGGACTTGCCCAGTAGGAAAACTTCTGCTCTGCCAAATGGAATTGTGTCAACAGGCAGCACGGTGACGCAACTTATTTCACGAGGGACTGACTCCAGTTATGAAACAGCTCTGAAGCCAGGGAAGATGGACCATCTGAGTAGCAGTGCCCCTGGATCCCCTCCTGACTTGTACGGGTCTTTCCAACTGTGGTTTCAAATGTCATGTGTGTAAATATGCAGTAGAAACAAACCCATTTTCTAGAAAAGAAACAGAACAAGATTTTTCTTTGGTCTTGTGGTGACTTTTGTTTGTTTTGTTTTGGGTGTTTGCTTTTAAGTGATTAAAAAGTAGAGTAGAAAATTAAAGCTAAAATGAAACTGTTCTACTTCACTGTTTGCTTGTTATTCAATTGGAGAAGGTGATGTAAGCCTTCAGCAGGTGGAGGATAGACTGGTTTATAGTACAGTGTGTTATACCAGGCCTTAATAAGCAGTGCCATCTTTGTACTTTTTAGGTTGGAATCTGTTCCCAAGAGCTCTCTTTCTGCCTTACCAGTGAACCCTCATCCTGTGCCTGTTCGGGCACCAACAGATCTGCCTTCAGTGTCAGTCACCAAGCAGTTGCAAATGGTACCACGAGGGTCTCAGTTGTATAATACTCAGCAAGCAGATATGTTTTATCAAGATCCTAGAGGAACTGCCCCACCATTTGAGCCAGCAACCTACCAACAAGGTAAGTTTAAGACCAGGCTCTCTATATTTCACCTTCAAACTGATTTTGCTCTTTCTTCCCACTTTCTTGTGTTTTTAAGCCTTCCAGTTGGAGTCTTATCTGTGTCGTGGTTTAAGCTCAGTCAGCCGTGTAGTTCGCTCACTCACTCCCCCCTCTTTCTTCTCTCTGCTCTCAAAGGGATGCAGAAGAGAATCGAAAGAATGCAACTTCCACAGGTTGAGATAAGAACAATCCAGTAACCTAAGGTATAACACAGACCACTGCTGCTACCACCAATAATAATAATGACAAAAGAAATACAAGGGAAAAGAATACAACTGCTCACCACCCATACGCAGCCTGACCAAGCAGTGAAACCCTCTCCTTTTGGGTCTCTGCCCTCCGTTTTTACATCTTGGGCATGACATGCTGTGGTATGGAATGCCTCTTTGGTCAGTTTGGGTCAGGTGTCCTGTCTCTGCTTCCTCCTGGCTTCCCTTCCTTCCTGGCAGAGCATGAGACTCAGAAAGTCCTTGGTCAAACCAAACATTCTAAGTAGTAACTGAAAACATTGGTGTTATCAGCGCTGTTCCCAGGTCAAAGGTCGAAAACACAGCACTGCACCAGCTACCAAGAAGGAGAAAAATGACTGCTACTGCTGAACCCATGACAACCTGTTACGTGGATTGTAGGCACTAATGTGGTAGTGACATAATAAAATGGAAATCGGCAGGCTTTTTATGTCTTGACTGAGAATGTCCATGCAGTTGAAAACAGAGGTGTACACCCATCCAGTATAGTAACTCCTTTTCTTTCAGTTCTTCCCGACTAGGCTGGATCGGGAGTCTAATATGGTAAATTTTAATTCAGTTTGACTCAGGGAAAATGGAAATTGAGTTTAACCAGCAGAGGGGGTTATGCTTGAGGAATGAAAGTACTTATATCCTTAATGAAAAGTGTGTGTTTCAGAAGTGTCTGCATATGCATGTGATGGGTAGAGATAAGTGAAACTAGAGAAGGGTGTTGCACACCCTTACACAACATAAGATTGGAGAGAGAAATTCATAATGTGAAGGAAAAATAAGGAATGAAAGACTGAAAAGAAGTGGAAAAAAGAAGAAGAAGCCCTAGAAAGGAAGGGGGGTGCAGGGGAATGCTGCAATTTGGCAGAAGGTTGCCGAGTATTTTGAAGGGGGGGAGAGCTTACATTTGATTCTTGTGTGCAAATTAAGATCTGAGCTGTTCATCAAACTTCATGCACATATTGATGAAGATGTGCGCATGTTCGTGCTTATTTTTTAGTATCAAGAGATCCCAGATAGTTTACTAAAATTTTCATGTAACTAAGGGGTGTGTTCTTCGAAGTTTTCTTCTTAGTTCTTAGAAGTGATTCACAGTGTGAAATTTCCTTCTGCTGTACAAGAGGTAGAACAAATCTTTAGGTAACTTTAAATCATAATTAATCCAGGTTTCTCTACAAAGGCAGTGGCTCTGGTATTTTGGGACAAATTGAATTTTAATTACATGGATGAAGATGTACAGGCTAAACTTCATTTTCCTTTTTAAGTCTTGTCTAGCTAAAAGCATTTATGCCAATCTGCTGAGACATTTTAGTGAGTTTTTTGGTTGCATGCTAGCAGGACTGGGATAGACTCAGTCTCACCACGTTTTCTCCAGCTACTGTAACTTTTGTGCCTTGCTGGTATCTTATTTAGATAATTGAACTGTGCCACTTGAGCTTTGTATCATGTTTTGCTTTTCTTTGATTAGGTTTTTAGTAGAAATAGCAGTTGGACAGTGTGGCAAACAACAAATGTGAACTCATTTATACCCTTCTCTTCATGATACTTGTAGACTGGAGTATTTGAAACAATTCTGTTTTGTGGTCAGTTGTGATAATCACTTTATCTCGTTTGTGGATTTGTTTTTGTTTTCCTCTTGCCTTCTTTCAGGAGTTTACTATCCCACTCAGTCCATGTCTCGCTTCGTGCGACCTCCTCCATCAGTTCCTGAGCCTGGTCCACCTTATTTAGACCATTACCCACCGTATCTTCAGGATCGTGTGGTGAGCCCACAGTACACACAGCCGCAGCAGTATCCTATGGGACAACCCATATACCCACCTCACTATGACAGTCGTCGTGTATATCCCCCTGTCCAGCCGTATCAGCGAGAGGAGATTGTCCGAGGAAGCCCTGTACCCATTGAAATTCCACAAGCAGCTGTACCCTCCTACATACCTGAATCAAGAGACAGATACCAGCAAACAGAGGGTTATTGCCCAGTGACTCCACATCTAGGTCAGATCAGACCTTCATGCCACAGGGTATGAGGTTTATATCACAATTTCATAGTTGTTTAAAAAAAGAAACTACGAACTACTTGAGGATTTGAATATTTTTGTAGTAAGATGGTGGGGATTATGAGGAATTAGAAATTTACTCTTTAAGAAGGGGTAGATTTGACAAAGCTAATTAAAAATTGGAAGGCAGTTTAGTTACCTGTCAACTCTACAATTGTAATTGTGTTAATATGGAAAAGAGCAGGCTGCTACTTAGTGCTCAAAGTAAGTAGCAAACTTAGTTTTCAAAGTAGAAAAGCATTGTAGTTACTTTTGGAAGTCTGCTATGGTCATGACTTCCCTAACAAAGATTAGACTGGAGAAAGCTGCCATCTTTGTAGTGCAGATTAAATACAGTGTGTGGAAGTGCTCATGTGTGCATTTTTGTACTGCTCCTCTGTGACTGGATCACCTCTGTGCCTAAATGAATATATGAACATGCAACCCTGAATAAAGGAACTGAAACTTCTGCTCTTCTAAATTCTCTCTACTTTGACTGCTGACTGGAAGGACTTCCTAGAAGTGTACAGACTTGTCTTGGTAGATCATTAGCTGGAATGGAGTCCTGAACAGTTGGATTTACATAGCCTTCATTCATTTTGGAGGCTCTGAATTGTATTGCTGAGGCCAGAAAGCATTTTTACGTAGTTCGTAGCTTCCAATTTTGAGTTTGTCACATTTTTTGGGATGTTTAATTCTGTTGCAAAATGAATGATTAATGTAAACTAACTGTGAATAGGTTATGATCTGTAGAGTTCTATCGTTTTTCCCCCACATGACTGAAATGGGGACCTGCCATGCTGGAACATGTTTCAGTGGAAACTTTGCCAAGTTGGAACACAGATTCATTTTGAACTACCTGTGAATTAAAAGATTAACAGTGTTCAAGTTAAAGCACTGGGTTAGTTGAGTATCTAATCAGTTCTAGGCAAAATAGTGTTCTCTGCATTTGAGGTGTATGGCCAGTGTAGGAACATGTATATGATACTGTCTGTTCATTGTAGAAGTATATGGTTACCCTATTTTGTTTGGATAAACAACATTTTTTTAAATTATTAGTTTTGTGCATTAATGCTTCAAACTTTGTAATGTATTTCAAGTTTGTAATGTATTTCTCTCTTCATTTCAGCCTCATCCCAGCCTGGATGAACTTCATCGGCGAAGGAAAGAGATCATGGCCCAGCTAGAAGAGAGGAAGGTGATTTCTCCACCTCCTTTTGCACCGTCACCAACCTTGCCTCATCCTTTTCATTCAGAGGAGGTAAGCATATTTTGACGACAATATAATTTGCTAGCATATTTGGAAAATACTTTGATGTTTATGTGTTGGTAGGTGAAGACAACAAAGTTAGAACAGTACAGTGTTGGGGGAGGAGATTGTATTTTAGGTGGGAAGCCCTTATTGTACATTCTCCATTTTCTCAGAGTGCTGTTTCTCTGGTCTGCTACTTATCCTGAGCTATCTGCTTTTGGTGCAACCAAAAGAAATCGCTTTGAACCTTTATTAATTCAAGTAGTCTTCAGAGCTACTGGACTTCTTCATCTGCTGTTGACATAGAATCATAGAATAGTTAGAGTTGGAAAGGACCTTATGATTATCTAGTTCCAACCCCCCTGCCATGGGCAGGGACACCTCACACTAAGCCATGTCACACAAGGCTCTGTTCAGCCTGCACTTGAATGCCACCAGGGGTGGAGTATTCACAACTTCCCTGGGCAACCCATTCCAGTGCCTCACTACCCTTACAGTAAAGAATTTCTTCCTCATATCCAATCTAAACTTCCCCTGTTTAAGTTTGAACCTGTTATCCCTTGTCCTCTCACTACAGTTCCTAATGAAGAGTACCTCCCCAGCATCCTTATAGCCACCTTCAGATACTGAAAGGCTGCTATGAGGTCTGCACACAGCCTTCTCTTCTCCAGGCTGCACAGCCCCAACTTTCTCAGCCTGCCTTCATATGGGAGGTGCTCCAGTCCCCTGATCATCCTCGTGGGCCTCCTCTGGACTTGTTCCAACACTTCCATGTCCTCATGTTTATAGTTAAGTAACAGCTTGATGGAGGTTCAATTTTTAACCAGGGTTGAAATACCACTCTCATACTGGCCAAGTGAACAGTCAGCACAAGAGAGTGTAGCCAGGTGATCAGAATTTCATGCATTTCATGCTTGCTGTGGCCGAATTCCAAATGGTGATGTACTGATTAGAAAATAATCCTGGTAGTTTTTTAAGCTCATTGCTGTTGAACTAGGTACTGGTGGCTGTGAAACTGCTTCTTCCCTTCACTTACAGAACCAGATTTTTGTTTTTGTACAGTACTTGGATGAAGATCTGAAAGTATCTGGGAAATACAAAGGAAATGACTACAGTCAGTACTCTCCCTGGTCCTGTGACACCATCGGCTCCTACATTGGAACCAAAGATGCAAAACCCAAAGATGTTGTGGCAGCAAGGAGTGTGGAGATGGCGGTATGTAGGGAGTGGAGGAGCACAGAAGAAAAGTTGATACTTTCATGGATTTGGAGGGACTCTTTCGTTTGCTTTCCAGGATGAAGAGAGTGCTTGTATTTAAGCTCAAAAGTGCACTGCAGCCGAAGTACACATTTGCAAGTTTGCAGAGTGCTTTGTTTTCAAAGTTACAGATAGTCCTACGTCTTTGTAGCTGTTTTAAAATTCTGGATATAGATGCAAGTTTACCACTCTGCTCTAAAGCCATGGATAGCAAGAGATACTTTTGCCATGATTCTTTATGCTTACTTGAAATTCAAAATTACTTTATACTGGCAGCTAATTAATTAAACATGTTCCTCTGTCAGAGGGAGATGCTGTAACTTGGTGCTATTAAATCCTTTTAAGGTAATTATTACTGCTGGTTTTATTAGTTTTTACTTGAAGGATTGTCTGATCTGTGACCACATGAATACCCAAACTTGCATTAAGCTTTTGAGAACCCTAGTTGTAACATAATACTAAGCTGATTCTTTTTGAAGGCAGTTTTCTAGCTCTGTGCTGTGTTTATTCAGTCCTTCATTGAGGCTGTGCTTGTCTGGCTCTGATCTTGTTCTGTACTGCTGCATTTTTGCTAAGTCAGTGTTGCAAAAAAAATAATAAAAAAGAGTCATTATTGGAGTCATGAAAGTAGAAGAAAATAAATAGGATTCTGAAATACCACCACTGTTTGGTTTCTTACTAGCATTTAAGTGTCACTCTACAGGTAGAAATAGGCTGGTAGAATAGGAAGGCTAGTTTGAGGATAAAGGAAATAGAAAAATACAGCTGAAACTTACTGTACTGGTGTACCGGCTTGTAAAAGCACTGTGATTTTTCTCATTTCTGAGTAAGTTTGACTGCCTCTTCTATATCTTGTCTAGAATGTAGATAGTAAAGCCATGCGTGACCAGCGATTAGACATGCAACGAAGAGCAGCAGAGACTGGTGATGATGACCTCATTCCATTTGGAGACCGACCAACTGTGTCGAGATTTGGGGCTATCTCTCGTACTTCCAAAGCCATGTATCAGAATTCTGGTCCCATCCAGGCCATGGCAGTTCAGGGAGCTACCACTAAATCTATCATTTCAGGTACGATGATCTACACTTGGATTTTGCTGTCTGTTGCTGTTTTCTTTAGAGCTACTAGTATAGTTGAAGACAGCCCCTGTAAGCTTGTTTCTTGTCTTAGAAAAATGGATGAGATATATGTTGTGCCACTAAAAATAACTCTAGGTAAGGCTACACTGAGAAGTCTGAAGAAAAAGGACTTCCTGTTGCAAGGAGAGGTTTGTGGGCACATAGTGTATGTGTTGGTGATTTGTTGTTGCTGTTTGGAATAAGTTACTTTGTTCTGCTGGTCCTGCTGAGATGAGGTTTCTTTTAAATCTGTTGCAGTAGAATCCAGAAACTTACTGCTTTCCAAAAGATTTAATGAAAAGACATCATAACAAAGTATTCTACTTGCACTCCTACTTCATGGGTGGTTGCTGCTGCAAGCTTAATGCAGGTGTTGCTTTGTGCACTTAGGCAAAGCAAATGAAGTCAGAATGGTTTATTTTCTACACATCTATTTTCAAATCGCATGTAATGTGGCAGTATGTCTTACTCAAGAAGATGATCTCTCTCTTGAGGTGAATGGAAGAAGAAATAATAGGCATCCTCACTTTTAGAGGTCTGGCCTTTCTGGTTATTTTCTAATGTTTGTCCAGTTCTGTGTGTTGGCTGAACTACTTAAAGAATAGTTTTGTAGTAATGGAACACAGTTTTCTTTCTGTTCGCTGGCAGACTACAGTCCTTACGGAGCTCATGGTGGCTGGGGAGGCTCTCCATATTCTCCTCATCAAAATATACCTTCTCAGGGACGTTTCAGTGACAGGTAGGACTGCTTTGTTTTTTCTTTGCCTTTCTGTAATTTTATTTATTTTTTTTCCCTGTGCCAGTTGAATAAAGCTTTTCTTAGAAATCTCCTTATTTTTGCTTTTCTGATTCCAAAGGGAGAGACTGTCCATGTCAGATGTGGCTGGTAATGGGAAACAGTTACCCTCAGCTGAACGAGAGCAGCAGCTGCGCATGGAGCTGCAGCAAGTAGACCATCAGATTAGCCAGCAGACACAAATGCGAGGACTAGAGGTTGGTACCAATGGTTGGAAGAGTAGTTAGGGGTCGTATGGAGAGAGATGAAGCTAATAAAGTTTCTTTTCATCAGTTGATCTTTCTGTGACTGTAATGATATTAAGTAACAATATTTAATTCTGTGATGCCACCCATCAAGATTAGGGTGCAAGTGTAAAGCGCTCTGCTTAACCACAAAAACGTCCCTGAGCTTCATGTGCAAACCAACACCATACTTGAATCAACCCTGTACTTGTTTACTGCTTTCATTCTCTCTGCTTACTGTCCCTCTCTGTTCATCTGTATACTCAGAGGCAAACCTGTGCTGCAGATACCTGTTCTTCTTGGCTTTACTGCATTGAAAATGCTTGATTTTGATGTACACAAAGCAGTGACCTTCATCTGTTTCATGTTTGGCTTTGTGTTGTACCTGTTTCTTCCAAAAAAGCACAAACCAAAAGAGTCAAAAAATACAGATACTTAACTTCAGAAATTGAGCATAATATTTTACATCTCCACTCTTAGAAGAAATCATAGAATCACAGAATAGTTAGGGTTGGAAAGGACCTTAAGATCATCTAGATCCAGCCCCCCCACCATGGGCAGGAACACCTCCCACTAAACCATATCACCCAAGGCTGAGACCAACCTGGCCTTGAACACCGCCAGGGATGGAGCATTCACAACTTCCCTGTGCAACCCATTCCAGTGACTCACCAACCTTACATTAAAGAATTTGCTCCTCATATCCAATCTAAACTTCTCCTGTTTAAGTTTGAACCCGTTACTCCTTGTCCTCTCACTATAGTCCCTAATG
>JAOEHY010020551.1:4818-17318 GCA_025447955.1 Psilopsiagon aurifrons
TCAGTTTGGGTCAGGTGCCCTGTCTCTGCTTCCTCCCGGCTTTCCCTCCTCCCTGGCAGAGCATGAGGCTCAGAAAGACCTCGGCCAGATGAAACATCACTAGGCCATAACTGAAAACATTGGTGTTATCAGCGCTGTTCCCAGGCCGAAAGTCAAAACTACAGCACTGCACCAGCTACCGAGAAAGAGAAAAATGACTGCTACTGCTGAACCCATGACAAAGAAGTAGTGAGGTTTTGTATGTCTAAGAACACTCAAGGTGAGTTAATGACATGGGAAATATTGATCTCCAGTACCCTGATTCACATTTCTTATATCCTATCTACTGTTCTCTCCATCTTTGCTCTGCATAGCTGCATCTCAAGACAGATCTTGCTGTATGCATTTGTCTAAGCTAAATTTTAACTTACTGTTTTCCTCCGTAAGAATGTTAGTGCTAATTAAAGAAAATCTCCAAAGAAGAAAATATTGACAGAAATAAAAAAAAAAAAAAAAAAGGGCAAGAAGGAAGAGAAGCATCTCCTGCTGCTGCAGCTTCTGGCCATCCTCGCTGCTGGCTCTGCAAACATCTCTGGAGGTTCATAAAGGACCAAAATTAGTAGAGTGGTTTAGAAAAAGAAAAAAGCATTCTCTGTCATTGCTTGAAGGTGACAGAATTCAAGGAATGGCTTTTTCACATTTTTGGGTAAAACCTAGGCTCAGCTCAGATCCAACATTCAATGTGCATTGTAAACACTCAGAATGATCATTGTCATGAGGCTAGGAAGTCTTCTTCAGCCCAACAACCATTTTCCTACCCTGAAGATGTACATTCCTTTTTAACTTTTCCCCATTTTTAGCCTCCTTCAGATACAATAATTTTGAGCCTAGGACACAGCAAAATTTAGTAAATGATTGAGATACAGAGGGAGAATAAGACAAATGTATTAAATGCAAAATACTTCTTATTGGTATGAAGAAGGCAGTTACAGTTTTTCCTGGAACTTGGGGCATGTCAACTGAGTTGGGCCCTCTTCAAAGTAAGATATAACTACACCATCCAACTTTTTGTTTCTGAACATTTTGTAGCATAATTTTTGTCCATATCTCCCCTGCACAAAGAAAAGGAGATGATTTCATTTCTACTTGTACATGTATTCCTGGTTTTCATACCTGCTGCATTTTTGAGGCATGCCTCAAAAAATCTTTCAAGCAGAAAAACAGCAGTAAAGAGTCAAATTTTTAAAAGTAATGGGAAAGGATAAAAAAAGTTGTTTCTTTACTACAGTTTTCCCCATTGCCCTGAAACTTCAAAAACTGTTCTATATTTAATTTGCAAGGTCCCTGTACGTATTGATAGTAATTAACCAGTTAGTAGAACTGCATCATCTGGAAAACAAAGAAAGACCAGAACATAAAGCAAAACCCAAATCTTATCCTTATTCATTAAAAAATCTTAATAATCATGGCCTGATTTCTGCCAAGCAAATCACATTTGGCAAAGCAAGGCATCATTTGCTACAATTTCTATTTTCATTATTCCCTTTTGGAGCTTAATACAAAGACATTTCATAATACAAAATGTTAAACACCTTCTAAAAGATTCTAAAATGATGGAGAGCGATATCCAGTGAACCAGGAAAAACTTTCAAATGCAACACAAAACAAAAAGTAAAGGCTCAGTGTTAGGCTTCTCAGCTAAGTGGCATATCGAAACAAAGCTATGGATGACATGTGCTTTTAGCTTCCCTAAAAATTCTTACTCCATCACTGCACATATTATTCTACTTTATTTCTTTCTTTAATTAAATGTTATCTGTGAAAAGCTACTGAGAAAGACAATTTATCAGGCCTATGTGACATTTTGTTTTTCATACCTAAACTAAGATGAAGGCCCTAACCTGGTTTACAAGTAGAAAAATAAAATAAAAGGTTGTAATCACATTCTGTAAGCTTTTAGACTTTTATTTACATGAAAAATAACACCATTAAGTCTGTCAAAGTTTTTTTCTTGAAATGTCCCAGGCTGGAGTACCGGTTCTATGAAGAGCTAGGGTTGTGACGAATTGGTGGAATGTGATGGGCATAACTGTAGTATCTGTACTATTTGTGGCAGCTCTAACCAGTTGTATTAAATAGTCTCTTTGATAAGCACCGCAGTCATACAGACCATGCATATTATTCGTGTATAGATTCTTTCATACACGTGTCTTATAGGTCATATTGTAATTTATCAGACGTAATATCTCCAAACTCACAGTTTCTTTACAAATGTTTACAATGCTAGAAATAGGTTGATCCAGTTCAGAAACATGTGGGCATAGGGGATACAGACATAATTACTAGTGTTCATTTTGCTACTTGACGATAACTAGTCTAGTAGTTCAGACAAGTGATTATGACTCTGTGCCTCCTGTATATTTATCTCATGGTTCCCTTGTGTATCTGTTATTTGAGTAATTTTTTATTGTTAGCCTCAGAGATATTTATGCTGGTGAGCATCTTTTCCACTAAAGACCACACAGAGGAAAAAAACTTAATGTAGCAAGAAATACTGGCACATTATATAATGCATCAAGGGACTGAAGCACATTTCATCAAGAGTAAAGTGTTGAACATTGTATAAGTTGTAAAAATAGAATGAGCTGGTAAGTCTGACTTTCTCATATTGTGTATTTCTATAAACAATTTATATATATATATACTCCCTTAGAATGTGAGAGACTAACTGAAGTATCTAAGCCAATTCATTTTTTCAATTATGGCAATTATTTAATGGCAAATAAATACAGATTTAAAGCGTGAACTGATAACTAAATATATATAAATATAGTTAAATCTAAATGAGGCCAGCCTTACAATGACCTGTTACAGTAAAATATTATGCATATTTGGAAGAGCACTGAGTAAGAGTCAAGGTCTCAAGTACAGAGATCGTTGCAGTAGAAAGTTTAGCAATGTCTCTAAATGCAATAATTGCAAAGCTTCATATACACTTTTAAAATTACTTTTGTTTTCATTTTTAAATATCTATTTCATAGCTAATTTAATAAAGTAGTTAAAATTTAGGGTATAAAACTCAGCATTGCTTAGTGTAGGATGAGGGGGCAGTTAAAGGTCATTTCATTAGAGGTGAAAGACAGAAAAAAACTGCAGAAAAAGTATGCTGAAAATCTTTTTTCTGCCGTTTCAATTTCAATCTGACAGGGACTTGGCAGCTAACAGCAAAATCTGGGAAAGCCATGAACAAGGTTCAAAGCTGCTTTTTAAACGATAGCTAGCAGAAAAAAGAAACTTGGAAAATAGACTTTTACTCTTCCCTCCCCCTCTCCGTACTAGATTAGGACAAACATACCAAGGAAGGTTTTGAAGACTGAGCAGTTCTGCACACATGATTTGATCAATACTTTAAAAAGTACCAGTTTTGTGAAAAAAAAACCAAAAGACACTATTATGTTTAACCACAGTTTACCTACCCAGCAGTGATAAAATGGAGATGTCTTGAAGTGCTTTTGAACATATGGACACTCATACACAGAGACATGTCATAGGATACATGTGAGCAGATTAAACTGGTAGCCAGCAAAACTATGAATCAACACATTCCACAGCAGAAAATAAACAAGCAAATAGCAAAAAAGGAAATGTGTCATGAGCCCTACTTTAAACTGATTAGACCATTTTAATTTGTTAATGGTTCATAATATACTGGAAATGCACTGTAACACATTAATATTTCATTAAATAATTTTCTTGTAGTAGCACAAAACCTCTCAATAGCAGCTTCTTTAACTTGAAGCAAGGGAAAGCTGCTGACAAATCAGCAAGTCTCTAGCATTTTCTTGGAAGTCTTTAATCCTCTACCTCTAGAAAAAAACATTTTTAAACTTATGCATTCACAGTTCTCTCTTAGATTTGTCTGCATAGCTACTATCTCAGCCAGATGTATTTGTTTCTCCTTAGAGACTTATTCATATAACAAAGATTACAGCTGCTCCTCAGCTTTAGCATAGCTCTTCAAGTTCTATGGCCCTGTCCAGACAGAGCAGATAAATAGAGGAGGCCAAACTCCAGGGTCAGTTAAGTGGGTGATGGAGAGGGATAGTGGTTTGATGAGGGTAAGTACTCGATTGCAGATATTTTAGATGTTGATCATTAATTAAGTTGCAAATGTGTTCAATAACTCAGCTATTTCTGAGTTTATTTTTTTATTGTAAAGTAGGATTAGGTCTTCCTGTGATGAAAACAATTGAGATCACGACCATATGCTTTGCATACCTCATATTTCAGAAAATTCAAAGTCTGGAAAAACAAGGAAGTTCATACAAAAGAAAGATCTAGCAGGACCAAATTGAAAACTAGGCTTTCATAAGCCTGACTCTGAAAGGAATCTTAGCTACTAAACAGGGAGTATCACAAAAGCATCAGCTGTACTCATCAAGGATAAAAAGGAGTATGGAATATACAACAGATGCATCTCCTATGAAACCATTTTGTGAGATGAGCAAAAAATATGTTAGAGCTGCATAATGTATTAAACTCCTTCACAACCAGCTAAACCACTGCTTAGAAAACTTCAATACAAGGACTACCCTGGGGATATTTTGGACAAATGAAACACTTGTCTACAGTTTTGGGATTATTTACAGTGAAGAATAGATTGCTTGCTGTAGTCACCAACAGCTTAAATCCTTTTGTTGTCTATTAATGATAACTACACAAAAACAACTCATTATTTGCTTATTAACTCTTCTGATAACTTTTCATTTTACAACTAAACCTGTTAAACCCTTTTACAACTAAACTCTTTCCAGAGACAGGAAAAACAGAACTTCAGCTACAAACATGAATAATACTAAAGTTTATTTTTTCTGTTTCTTTAAAGAATGGCTGTACCATAAAACCACTGATGTACATCTACTACAGATTCCTGTGATATCACTAATTGAATAAGAAGGATCTGTATTACTTGCTGAAAGGAGTTCTGCAAAAATGATCTATTTTGTTATGGATAATGCCAAAACATTGAAGAAGCATGAATTAGTTTTCCAGATGGCTCTTGGTTAGCATATCCCCATTGAAACTACTTCCTACCCGGCAAAGGCAAAACCAGGCAACTTGAAATTCCACAAGGAGTCAGTCCAAAACCTTATGACCAGGATCCATCTGTACTAATGTCTTCTTAAAAAGGAAAACTCTGATTCAAAAGCAAATATTTCTATTATTTGCAATTTATAAGAATGCTTTGAAAAGCGGATTCTACAAGATAGTGCTTGTCTTCAGACCATCTATCTGCCGTTCATGGGCTACTGCTGTTTAGAGGCAGTTAGCTGGAGCTGTTGTGAAATGGATGGGGGAGCTGCTAACAAGGTATTTTCAGGGAAAGAGTTCTGCCTCCTGAACTCCACTTTCACCATCAGCTCTCTGCATAACTTCACAGATCTACCTGACATTTGCTATGTCAGAAGATACCGCTGACATCCGGTGTAAGTTATGTCATTTCACCAAGTTATGTCTGCACAGTCCTTTATACAGTGGCAGGCAAAAGAAAGGCATCCAGATCTTTGTAAGGCATCGAAAGAGGATCTAGCATTCCACTTTGGAATTGGTTGCAGTGCTTAATCATTAGCAGCATTGAAAATGGATGCCTCATTTATTTGTCTTCTTCTGAACACCAGCTCTTGAGATGTCTTCCTCTGTCAGACTAGTGATTCCTTTGGCTCTTGTCATCTCTCACTCTGTAAAATGTCTCTATGCTTTCAGCACAGATTCTTCTACTGATAAGCTCAAAGCCTTGCAATATAAGACATTTTCTTCATCTCCCAAATAATTTCTGCGGCCCTTCCTTGAAACTTTTCCAATTTCCAACATCTTTTAAAAAAAAGGAACAGTACAGGTAGATATAGCATTCTGACATTACAGTCTAATTTATAATGTCCAAAGATTACATTAGCCCCTATTGCCTCAGTATCTATTGGGATCTCATATTTAATTGCTTGTCTACTATGACCTTTAAATACTTTCCACTCGTCCTTTACCAAAATACAAATCCTCATGCTGTAAGTATGAGTTTGTTTTTATATATATATATGACCATGTATTTAGTTCTAATAAATCATATTTTGTTAGAGTCACTTCAGGTGATAAAACTTCATTATGTACAGTTGTAACATTGACAACATTGTGATAGATACCTAGTATTATGATACTAATTTTATATTTACTTCTACCTCTATAATCTTAGCTAACAGTGGAGAATGGTGTACGAATTCTCAAGCATTCTACCAAAAATATCCACATTTTTGTTGAAATTGAGACCCGCTGTTGTATGTTTGAATTTACATTATTATGTATATGTTATGTTATTTTTCAATTACTTTAGAGTTATATAGGTGCAATTAAAAATGAAATGTATTTGTTCATGAAACAGTTAATGATATTTTTTTTCAGAAGAATTTCATTGGTTAATCAAGAACCTGCAATTTTCACAGACAGAACAATCTGACAATCAGTCACAGTTTTATAACTAGCTCATTAAAGCAAGAAAATTTTAAACAGAAAATAATACCCTAATAGCAAAAAATATAGGTGCCAAGATTGTGAGGTAAATTCTAAGCTGCACCTCTAATATTTACTAGCAGTTTGGCTATCATTTCTCTAGGAAAAATGAAATCTTTTATTTCATAAAGTGATCAAAAAATGAATATGCATTCACTGATGATAACCAATCCATTTAATGGGAAGATAGCATAAAAGTATGAGTAAGATGGCAAAAAAGATCTTCAGTTTCTGGCACTCACACATGGTCATAGGGGAGATTCAGTATTACTAACGTGCATCTTGATCTCCCTGGTCATCCTTTCAATTTCTTTGACATCACCCATTCTGAAATAACAAAGTCAGAACTGAAAAGAAGTGAAGAAAACCTAGTCTGGTTTTGCTTTTTTAGAAACAACCTTCACAAAAAGGTTGTTGCTTTGCACTTACCTTGGAAAAATCTTCAGGTATGCTAGAGAAGAACCTAATGTTGAGAAAAGAGCAGAGCGCAAGTGTTGATGTAATTCTATTTGACTGCAAGGGCAAATTAAGAGAAGATACACAAAGAACCATTAAAAGTGGAGAGACCCAGTGGCTGGGTACTTTGCACCTTGAATTTGTGTGAAATGCAGTGGTATCCTTCAAGGCTCTGTCTGCACCAGCAGGATGTTGACTAGTAGGAAGTTTGCAGGACATCATTCAAGGATGACAAAGAGCAAGCATGACCTTGCAGCGGCAGTGGAATGACTCCACTGAGAGAGTGTTGCTGTACAATACCCTTCAAAGAATAGGAACCCATCTCCTGTCAGTAAGGATGCATACATAGCTTAATTATCTGTCCTGCCCAGCTAAGAATATGATCCAGAATTTCTAAATTTGTAGGTTTTACAAAAAAGGTACATGAAAATACTCTTAAAGATGGTTACTATAAAACTGACTAAAATTGTTGAGTAGGCTATGCAGAATAATCCTATACTGCAATAATGTAGCATTTGGAAGGAACCATATAATTTACTTTCACAAACTCACACTAAGAAACTCTGTACTATATTAAGATGTTTCTCTCTTATCATATATAACCACCAAATCGAGAACGGGAGCTAATGTAGCTGTCAACAATCAGCTATCTCTGTGCATCCCAGGATAAATGAATCCCCCAGGAGTAATTCTGCTGAAGTCACTAACAAATAAATTTGGGCTCTTAGTTCAACTGTAGTTCTCGGGGACAGAGAACCCTTGGGTTTTTTATTTTATTCTGTCAGTTGTAATAACAATTGCAAAGGGACCCCAATCTCTGATTTTCTTATATCTCTAACACTGGTATGATCCATACACAATAATAATATGTACATACAGTTATTTACAAGCATTTGACATCTAGTAAAAAAATATATATATATACTATATACATGTATTATATATTCTCATCTGCATATGAGTGGAGGGTGTTTTATGCTTTTTAAATCCACATATTAAAGTATTTCTTCTGGTTCCTATGATATTCTTTTAAATTCACTATTTGCTTTTTTTAAACTAAACAATAAGAGGTCACTCTAGTTTGCTTCAGAATGGCTGTTTCAGCTTATGGTGCTTTACTGTATCTCTCAAGCCACACTAGTACTAGATATCTCCCCGTGGAAAGTAGCAATTACCTTCAATCTCTCTGATCTGAAGTAATCCCTGCTACATGTGCAGCTCATTGTGAGTGATGAGGGCCTACTGTTTGCTGAGTCTAAAACCAAATGATCTTTCACAAGCAAAATTTAAACTTGAAATAGGATTCTCTGGCTCTTGATTCTTATTCTGTTTTTTTCCGTGTACTTTATATATTCCCAAATAAGGTTCAGGCTGGCTACAGATGGTGCTGGTGCGTAATGAGACGGGCTCAGAAGCTGCTCCAGTTCCCAGGGGAGAGTTCTGTAATGGAACTAACTATGTATTGTCCACCTTATATACTAGATTTGATTTTGGACTATTTGCCCAACTGTGTTTGTTTATTGCTTAGCACTGGAGGGCTTCCATTAACTGTGGGTTGATTGAACATAGACTATAGGGTTAGGAGGAATGGAGCATTTTTTTTCTTCTGAATGCTGATGTAATCGCTTTTCTTTAGCCAACAGTTTAGCTCCTTCACCAATAGAAAGTTAGAAATAGTCTGGCATCTGTATTATGCTAGCGAGAGATGGGTTTTCCTGACCCTCTGAAAAAGCACTGCCTGATTTACTGAAAAGAAATGCTTCCAAAGTTTGCAAGAACACTAAAACTTCACTTTGCAAAACACACATTCACAGACGAGATTGGAAATTGCTATCTTTCATATGCAGAGAGATTAATATGGAAGATACCAAACATTCTGTTCACAGAGCAACATATGTTTGTAATTCTGAAACAAAACCTTCAACTTAGCAAATCAGCTACCAATATCCAGATGCAAACTGAAGTTTTAAGATTTTTTAACTAATGAAAGCATTCATAATTTTAATGAAGCAACTCATAAAGAAACTAAATTAAGAATAAATAAATTGCTATCTTAACAATCATGATGAAATTATTTGCAATTACACCTAAACACTTAGGTCCAGAAGAAGTCTCTATTTTCACAGGTCCAGTTAGGTACTGCTGAAAATAGCCATTATGGCTGTATCTTTTAATATTCAGTATGTGCATATATATATACATAATATCCAGTGTGTATATATATGCAATATCCAGTGTATATACATAAACAGCGCTGTTTAACAGGGATAGTTCACAAATTTATTTCAGCTACAAAATTCCAAAATTCTATTAAAAGAAAAGTGTTATCATTTTGACTGTACCTGGGAAAGAAAATGAGAAACCAGGATCCTAACAGACTGCTTCAAAATACAGGGGAAAAAAATTATATTTTAATATATGAATACTCATCTGTTTAGCATACTGACAAAAAGATAGTTTTTAAGATGTTGGACATGGCAGTAACTACTGAACTTGTTCTTATTGGCTTTTATTCTATGGATGCTATTTAACTTCCTATTAAACCTATTGGTTTAGTGTTATAAGAAAATTAGATGGAGGGGGAAGATAAATGGAGAAACTGCTTATATATCTCCAATATACAACATATAGGTATGATTTTATATAAATACATTTGAACATAGATATAAATACATGCATGCATTAGATAGTATCTTAGTATTTATAGTAGTGTAAAGTGCATATAATTATGTTCAGGGATCACACTGATAAGAGGGGAATAGTGATATTTTTCTAGCCTTTACCCACATCAAATCTACTCAAAGTATACTGGGGAGATATAAAAAATATAATCACAGATGCTGTCTGCATATTTTGAGCCCTCCCTCAGGGAGCTCACTGTGACCCACTGGGCTTTTGAACTTAGTTTCCTGGTGAAAGAGGGTCAGATGGTTTCTGTTTACTCAACTGAGCTTAGCTCCTCCTTCACAGAGATGGGATTTGTAGTGTTAGAATGAGCTGTGAATCGCAGCAGAAGATGGATCTTTTTAGAGTGCCATGGCCCCTTCTCTAACTTTGAGGCATCTAATAAATCTCTACATTAGGAAAATTACCATTATTCAGTGTGCCCTGTCTCCACATGGTGATGACTACAAATGGGAAGAGACTGGGAGCACAGTCCTCAGAAATGGCAAAAGCAGTAAGGTGTGCTTTTTGCACTACAGGTAGAATATAAGTCTTAGAAGTATAGATCTGGCCTGCCCTGCAGAATTAAAACCATTTTAGTTATGTTGACACAAACTATACTATAGGCATATGTCAATGGGGCTTCTTTACCAGCTTAGCTGTCCCAATGACATAAGCCAAGAAAAATGTTCTTCTGGCTACGACCCTGCAGGTATGATGACACAGCAAGTCAGCCAATCTCTGTGAAGTTTAGTATGCTGTTGGGAACAGTGCCCATAGCATGACAAGGAAGCAGGAGACAGGAAATAATGTCTCACAGCACCACAATGCAAACCTGATTTTACAATGGTGTTTCCAACTATGAAAAAGGGAAGCTTGCAAACAAAGCAGAAGGCAGGCACCAAAAAAGATAAAGTCTACGCTTAAAATTAATTTTGTGATGAAATTTCATAATCCTCTAATGAAATGAAGAGGACACTTGATTTCTTTTTGGTTTTATTTCTGTTTGCTTTGTTTTTCCTTTCACTCTGAAACAGTTATCTGTTCTTTTATGTTTTACATGACTGCACAGCACAGTGTATGGTCACTGAGAACTCTAATTTCTTTTTGTTTCCATCAATAATACCTTCAGAGAATTCAATCACAACTGGAAATTCAGAAAGCTAGTCCCAGGCTATTAAAAGAAGGAGCTAGAATTAAAAGCATTTGCCATAAAGGCAAAGTCATACATTCTGTTTCTATATAACACAGTAAGACAAACAGCACACAAATACCAATGTTTCTTAATACTCATTCTCTTAGTGAATGATTTAGTAGCAGGTACTTTTTTGAAAATTTTATTTGTGTGATGTTTTCAGACTTTTCACAGCCTTACCAAATACTGAAGCACTTCCTAGACCCAATTCTATTTTGCAGAGAGGATAACTGTGGCACGCAAGAGTAGGTTCACAAGGAGAAGCTTACATGCCTCCTTATAACTGCATCTCTTTGTCAATACCAACTGCAACTCTGTCTCTTGACAAACTCAGGTGTTCACAACGTGTATGACCATTATATAATCATGATTAAGCTACTCATCATCTCTTTCATAGAATTATAAAATGATTAGGGTTGGAAAGGACCTTAAGATCACCTAATTCCTCCCCTCCTGCCATCGGCAAGGACAACTCACATTAGACCATATCACTCAAGACGCTGTAACCCAAGATAACAAAAAAATCACTAAACAGGTAGATGTTCATCCATATATCTTGCTATAAGGTATGACAAGCATTGACTAGAAACTATTTAAACTCAGGTCCTTTTACAACTGAAAGCCATTACAAAGAGAGCATGGATTCAACCACATTTTCTCTGTCTTAATCAGAACTATTTCATACAATGCAGATCAGATTCAGCAGAAAGGACATGGAGCAACCCTGGAGTCATTTGGTAGCTTTTGTTTGCAGTGGGCACAGGGGCTTTGAAAGAATCACTGAGCCACCTCACTCAAGTTCTTTTTCAGTTTAGTTTGTAAATCTTTGGTATTTCTTACTTCTCAGCTTGTAAAATTGTCTCCTCACCTGCTGAAATTCCTTCTATGAGCTCCTCCATTTGGCACCCATAACCCCCTGTAGCTTGGGAGATCCTCAGGGTCCACACAGGGCCCAAGGAGGCTTCAACCATTGTATGATACTTTCTCCCTGCTTACCCTTAGGAGATTAGCACCACAGATAACAGAAAATATCTCATTAGAAAGTACTTTGCCAGTACAGGTGGTATTTCAAGACTGGATGTTAGAACAAAGAAATGGCATTTTGACCTCCAGATTCTGAAATCATAACAGTGTAATGGGTAAAATTCAGAGCTCGACTACATTTTCTGAATGACTCCTGCTAGTGGATTTTTAGCAACATGTCCATTTAAATGGTCCTTTGCTGAAGTTTTCAGAATAACCAACAGACAAAGCCAGATTGGTCTTCCATGAACTGAATGAAGAATTTCCATTTTAAGATCTTTTCTGCTTACTTTTAGGTTTTGTTGATGTGACTTTGTGTCTCTCTGTGTTTGAGGCTACTTTGGGGACCTCATGCAGTAAGTTACAATGATGGAGCATGACAGTCAGAATAGCACACACTATTAGCTAGAGCTCAACTCTATTACAGTACTACGTTTGGTGACACAGAATCAAGAGACTCAAGGATACAAGGTCAAAGGTAGCAAAACATTACATTAATCTGTTCTGTTGCAGGCACAAGTACGCCAATCTCCAAGTATAATGTGGTGACGGCTGTTTAATTATAAGAAGCAAAGTGCTAAATGCCTTATTTAATCAAAAAAACCCAAACCTTTCTTTTTCTCTA
>JAOEHY010020551.1:22318-25539 GCA_025447955.1 Psilopsiagon aurifrons
TTTCGTTAGATTCAAAAGCCAGCAAGAAAGTAGCAAATCTACTTAAATATGTCTTTATCTCTTAAGATATGGCATTAAATAAAACATTAAATTTACAGTTATTTTTAGATACCTTTGCTGTAAAAGGTGAAGTTTTTCTAAATGCTCTCTGGCCATTTCAAAATGCTGCAAACTTTATGCTGCAAGCCTTTTGCAAATATTATATCTGAGAAATATAAGTGATATCAGCAATTCTTACTTTGTTTCTTACATTGCATTTTATGTTCCTATATTTAATTTATTTGGATGATTTATAGTCCTTGCTGTAAAAAATTGTGTTTGGCTAATTTGAATGTGTTTGGCTTTAACTGATGACCATTCAGTCCTGTGACAGCTTTCACTTGATCAAAGGAATCAGATGCACTCAATATTTTCTTTTTCAAATGAATATGAAACCTGTGCTCTTTAAACAGATCAAATGTTACCTAAATTAAACAGATCAAACTTTGTGCTTCTCAAAAAATCCAAATTATCTCCATTATTCAAGCAATTCCTGCAGATCTTTTTGATAGCTTTTTTCAAAAAGAGGATCATCGAAACCAAATGCATTATTCAAACAGTGATCTCACTGATGCACTATGAAAAAATAGTTACATCCCTGTCCTACGCATTCTGAAACATTCAAGGATTTGCACTCACTTTTCTTTTACAGCAGCAGAATGGGACTTTGTTTACATCCTACCGCATTCTCAGTGCTTTTTTTGTAACACTGATTTAAAAGATTACCTAATACCCCATTCTCAGATATTAAGTATATAAAATAATCCTAAATGTGCAGTTTACCTGCATTCAAAAAATGCTTTAACTGTTTGCAATTTACTTACTAATTATATGATTTCAGCCCTTTGATATTTTTCTCCACTTTCCCAGTTCTCGCATTTGTTATAGCTTTTATTTCATACTTTATTACAAGTTCCTGATTAAAGAAAAAAAAATGTGTTAGATAAAGTCTTGCAAAATTCTATTATAAAAAGAATTCCCCATTACAGTTCAAATAGGTGGTGTTCCGGTTGCTGGCTGACAGTATAGAGGTTTTTTTTAAAATCAGAATACTATTGGGTATCAAATTATGTGATTCGGAGTGCTTAAGAAGTATGACTGCGCAGTTACATGGAAAACTACATTTCTAATCAAAACAAATAATGTAATCAGGATTATTTGACAGGCTCTACTTTCCTAACACTAGTTGACTGGTATTGACTGTAAATGTTCTTCTTCATTCTCCCAGAAGAATCCTGTATCAGTCTTCTTTTAAATGGACAAAGTGCATCAGCAGCTGGTTGGCAGTGGGACTGTGTGAGTACCCACATCCTTTCCCACATACCTTAAACCATTAGCCTCACTAACACCTGGAATTTACTTATATTTGAGATAGGCACAATAATCTTTCCCTCCCTCACAGGTCAAGAGTACTCAGTTTACAAGGTATTTTGGGGATAACTAAAAGGTGTTTTACACCTGGAAACTTTATTGTAGAGATGAGTCATGTAGAGGAAAAAAAAAGTCTAAATCATTATTGTTACCTGCAGCTTGGTCAATGTCATAATGAGGGAAATGGAGAGAATAAATCTAAAACCTTTAAGAAAAAGTTTTTCTTGAAGAAGTATTCTCTATTGTCTTTGATTAAATAGCCAAGTTTGAGAAGTTTTCATTTTTCATAGAATGTCTGCTCACAAGGCAGGCCTTCTCCTAGTCATTGCAATTTTAATTACTTGATTACTTTCAAGAGAGAAGAATCCATATAAAATTCTATTTCATATAGAAAAAAAAGGAAAAATCTTCTACATTTCTGTCTCGACAGTTTATATTTGTAGTTTGAAGGAGAGCAGCCAAGGTCAAACAGGTGTCTCTGCATCCACTGTATTAAAAAATGCCCCTGGACCTATAGATAGCAATTTCTTAATAATTATAGCAACCCAAGGATAGCTAGTCTTGGAACACAAAACATACAAGCCTCAAACTAGGGCCCTCTCAAGTCAACAAACTAAGATCCTTCATTTGCTCAGCTTGTTGAGAAATCTTCATGCTCCCCAGTGACAAAGGGCCATCCAGCCACCCTTTTTTCACCCACGTCATGATTAGAAGTGACATATATATTTTTAAACAGAACTTATGTACATTACTATTCCAAGCTAAGAGTATCAATCATGGCATTTTGATATCCTTGAAAAAAACCTTAAAAAGAGGTAAGATTTAAGGTACAATGGGAGTAAAATATAAATAATACTTAAGGTAACAGAACAGCATTGTATGCATTTGAAATGCTGCATGCAGTGTGCAGTTTGCTAAAACAAAAAATCAGGTTTCTTATATACTGCACATAATTCAGACCTGTAGCATTAAAAAGATAATAGATAATCTGCTTCAATTCTATTCAGGCCAATATACATGTGTGTCTCTGCATGTGTAACATATAAAGGAATCTTTTGGAAACTAAAATTAGAAATAATGAAATGTCATTACGATTAAAGTATAAATATTTGTTTCATTATCTCCATATACAATACTTCCATCAGCCTGGGAAGTGAGGAGTCCTGTATCCATCCAAAATTTCTAAGACATTTTCTTAATAGTATTTTCTCTCTAAAAATGTAAAGCACTTCACAATCTTTAACTTCCAGTTTGACACTACTGGATTTAATAAGTAACTGTATGCAACAGCTAAACCCCATATAGGTTAGGTTGCTTTTGCTAACAGAAGTGGTAGACTGGTGACATGAAAGAAGAGTCATACTACCAGAGTCCTCATGCAGAATTGCAGTCACTTCAGGCTCACATGGCGTGAGAAAAGCTTGTAGGACTGAAACCCTTACCATGGCTTTGAAAACAACCCAACTCAGCAAAGACCTAAATCTGATCTCACACAATACATTCTTTCATCCAAGAAAATACCCTGAAATGGTTGAAATCCGGTCTAATAGTAAGGTCAAAACTACTTTTTTTAACACATACAGAAGTTGTATCATAATTCAGTGTTACACACCAGCTCAAAATATTGTTACTACATAGTCATAGAATCATAGAACCATAGGGTAGTTAGGGTTGGAAAGGACCCTAAGATCATCTAGTTCCACCCCCCTGCCATGGATGAGCAGGGATACCTCACACTAAACCATGCCACCCAAGGCTATGTCCAACCCGGCCTTGAACACTGCCAGCGATGGAGCATTCACAGCTTCCCT
>JAOEHY010020554.1:0-14684 GCA_025447955.1 Psilopsiagon aurifrons
AGGCACAGAGGTGAGGCTGACTGCTCTGTAGTTCCCCGGCTCATCCATTTTCCCCTTCTTGAAAATGGGGGTTATATGTCCCTTCCTGTCTTTGCATTGTGGTTTTGGTTTTTCTTTGTATATCAGGCTGCAATATTTAATCTTTTGGCCATCATTTCCCTATATTCTGTTTCCAGTGATACTGGTGATGGAAGGGAGGTGGCATTTGTGGCAAGCTGTGAAAAGAGACTGTAGAAATTAGAAGACAGAATGAAAGGATCTTCAAGTGTAGACTGGGCTTAAATGATCCTGCTTTCATAAAAAGACTTTTGAGTATGTAAGTGAACAGGACTGCTTGAAATAGCAGTTTTTAAAGCTGTTCAGTAAATTACAACTATAAATCTTAAGGTATTTTAGTCAGTTCTTTACAAACAGAAATGTGAACACTTCTGTGCATGCACTTTCAGTGACTGGGAGAACAGTTTACCCATTTTTTTTTAAAGGTAGGCAGCAGATACACTATAGACAGAGAAATTTTTTACTACAAAACCCTTACGAGAAGAGCTGCCCTTATATGCGCTGCAAGGGCTTCTCAGAAATCGGAAGACAGCAGCAAGGCTCTTTATCAACTGTGATACAGAACAGAATTCAGGATTTGTTCTTTTTTTTTCTTTCTGTTTAAAAAAGAAAATCAGTGCTCAGTGCTTTTATTTATTAGTAGCAGACTGTCTCTCTTTTTCTCTATGGGAGAACATTTACCATCGTGATTCAAATAGTTTTGGAGATGTTGGCAGTGCATTGGTGGTAATGGTGGGGAAAACAAGGTTTTTTTCGGAAATTAGTGGGAATTGCAACATAACTGGTCTATATGGCGTTACATTCTGGAAGGGCAAATGGAATTCATGACTTCTGTGCATGTGGGTGGAACCTGAGGCAAGAGAACAAACACAGCTGCTTTTGCTGCCTGGGAGCTTGTGATAGATGAGAGAGAGGCTTTATGCATATGATGAAATTATAAATTTGATGGATGGAGAGTAGTCTTAAGGAGGTAACATGGAGAAGAGAAAGTCCTCTAGCCAGGGGAACCACAGGCTGACAAATCAATTAGCAAAGAGGTGGCTTTGTTCAGCCCTGTGAAGAGCTTCCTTTCACTCCTGGGAACAGCTTTCTGCAAAATTGCCTTCTATGCCTAACCTGATTTCTGTCATCTGTGTGTTTCATCTGCTAAGTAGCAGCACTTCATAGCTGGCTGTATAACATTCTCAAATCCATGGTGAAGCTGTAATTTATATGGGTGATGTCAAAGGCATGTATCTGAAGGTACAGTTTGGCAGGATGTGGGTATAGGATAGCAGTGGATTCTTCTTGGGGAGTGTTGGATTTCTGTGTGTACAGTGTAAGAATAAAATACGCCAAACACCTGAAAGAGGAGTAAACATTCACAACAGCTGTGGAAGCAAGGAAGGTGTTATTCTCAGCTATAGTTCTGAATTTGTCTTCAGCATTCCAAAGCCTTTGAACTTAAGAGACATGTAAGATTGATGTTTGCTTTGAGATGGCGAGGTTCAACTATTTTGTACTCATGACATGCTGGTAAGTGGCACCTTTACTTCAGAGTGCTCCAGATAATTAACTTGGAGCTTTCCAGATTTCTCCTCTCTTCCAATGTACTTGAAGTACTTGTGCATGTGAATTCTAATGTAAGGTATTATTTTACCATACCTGCTTTTTGCTGTTAATTTCTGCTTGCTCTTACGCAGTTTTATTCTGCTGGACTATATGATATTATTTTGGTCTCTGAAGAGTTGTGTTTGAGTCTGCTTTGCTTTTTGACATGTATTTGTGGGTTTTTTTAACATTCCATCTTCACATTTGCAGTTAGGAGGAAAAATTAAAAGGATTCTTGATTTTTGTCAGAGAATTGGCATCAGCAGAGTTATAAAATAAATAATAAGAATCCAAGGGGCTTTTACTATTAATTCTTAGTAACTACTTTGCCAGTAGTCAGCAGCTTCTCATGTCAAAATACACATGTGGCATAACCACTCACTATGTGCATTCCATCTTTGGAATAACATAGATGTGTTTAGGGAAGACAGTTTCTGAAAACAAACAAATGAAGCTGGTAATGAATGAAGGGGATAAGTGGAGATTCTCTGTGTGCTGTAAAAAAGCCATATGTTTCACTTAAAAACAGAAAAGTTGAGGGGTTTTTTTGATGTTTACCTACTTGTCATGTGTATATGAGACATAATTGGAACATTCATCATTTGCAGAGAGGCATCTAGAGATATTTCTATTAATCATGTTGTATGAGCTTTAACTACTGGTAGGGATACTTATGTACAAGTGTTGAACCCATGCCCGTTTACCTCTGTCGCATACACATGGATAAGTTCTTGGAACTGCATAAGTCGGACCAAGTTCAGTGTCTGCAGGGTACAAGGATTCTAGCTGTAGGAGCACGTGCACACTTGCTGGCATATGAGCTCCTGTGCTGGGGGCTCAGAGTTGCAGCCTGAGAATTAGTTACAGATGAAGCAGCAATTCAGTGGCAAAACCAGCCCCAAAATAGGGAATTCACTGGGGCTGCCTCATGGTGATCCTTCCAGGCACGTTCTGTGCTGTGTACAGCAGCCTTGCATATCCCACAACTGTGAATTTTGTTTGGAAACTAGTGAATGAAATGAAGTCTTTATCCTTCAGAAGAACAACCAGCTAAAAGAACCCCAACAACAATAAAGACTCAAACCTCCCACAGCCTAAATGGACAAATCTGGTTTCTCATACAAATAATAATAAAAATATCACTATTATTAATAGCAAATGTGCTTTGCCTTTAGTAATAGCATAGCTGTGGGCTGTTAGCTAGATATTATCTATTGCCTTCTTTCTGTGAGTATACTTTCTTTCCTGTAGATGGGAGACCAAGTTGGTTCTAAAAGTACAAAAATCTCTAAATCCATGACAAGTGTCAGTTTACACTGACCCATTTTTTCCTGCAAGATTTGGTAAGTGGCTTACTGATATGGTTCTGGGTATTCAAAACTGATGTGCATATGCAAAACTAAGTACAAAAGTTCAGAAACAGCTGGAAAAAGCATTATTGCTGACCTAGGGCTTTTTATGCCCTTCACTCTCTGCTTTCTCTTTCATCGTTTCAGCGTGCAGATTTTGCATCCTTTTCCAGCATTTCTCCTCATGCCTTTTGTTCAGATTAATTTGGAATCGAGTTATATGCTGATGACACAGGCTGTGTATTAAGTGGAAGCTCTTCTGGATTTATGTAGAGTTACTGAGCTTTTGGCATTATCCAGATGTGGTAGGGTTACCCTGATGGATAGAAATGTTAATGTATTTCTGCTCACAACTGGAATGGAGAGATATATGATTTATATATTTGCATCAAGTTTAATTTTCAAATAATAAGTAGGTTCCTCATTTTCTCAGTGTATGAGAAGCTATATTTGAACTGAAACTGAAAATAAGACCGTCCTAGTAAGAAAAGGAAGCCTTATCTGGCCTTCATGGATGTAGGATCTGTCTGTTTCCTGGTGTACATGTGTCTCTGCAGGTTTTTCTGTGCAGAAACTGGGACAGTGGTGTTAACAAAATCCTTTGTTGTCTTGCTGGGACATTATGAGGTTTGCTGGATGAAGACAGGCTGAGAGAGCTGGGCTTCTTCAGCCTGGAGGAGGGAATGCTCTGAGGAGACTTTAGAGCAGCTTCCAGTGCCTAAGGGGGCTACAAGAAAGCTGGAGAGGGGCTTTGGACAGGGGCCTGAGGGACAGGACAATAATACAACAAAATAGGCTGAAGTAAGTGCAGAAAAGTAAGCAAACTGCTGATACAGGAAGAAATAAGTTTGGTTTTGTTTTTACTTCCTAAATGTTATTGACAACTGAGGAAAGGCATTCTATAAAATATTCATGTCCATATTTAATTTTCAGAAGGATAATTCCTCTTACTCTGTAAGATTTTTGACAGGGAAATTGATTTCATTCAGGGGGGCATCTGCCCCTGGAAAATCTCCCGAATAGTGCATTTTTCTAAGACATCTGCCTCTATTTAATAATCTGCTTCTTTGTACCTGAGTCTATTTGGAGGCTGTGGAAAAGAGTTAAAAATAAGCTAGAGGAAGACTTTGATTCAAGTGATGGAAATTAGTACAAAAGTCTGTACAGCATCCACAGAGATAACTCATATATTGATGGCAGTTTCCTGTTTGGTTTGCTGACTCTTGCACTATATTTAATATGCAAATTTTTTCTCAGAAAGAAATCTTTCCATTTTTCCAGTTCATGTGTCTGTTCTTCATATCTGAAGGGTGAATTTCAATATACCTTTTGGGTATTCCAGGTAATTTTTAACTCTTTTCTTCTTGGAACTTTCTTTTCATTTCCTTCTTTCATTTCTAGACATTTAGAAGCACAGAAGACATTTTTCGACAGCTCAGTTTTCCTTTTTGCTCTTGATAGTTACTGTTACGTTGCATTTTATTAACCTGTGTTTTTTTTTATTGGCTCTGTTGAAGATGTAGCTCTGTTTATATCTTGTCCTGAATTCCTTCGCTGAAGCTGTGTATGTCTCATACCAGTTGTCCCTGTAGGGATCACTGTATTTCAGGAGTAGAAAATTATTTTCTGTCTGCTTACAGAAGAAGAAAGTGCTTGAAAATGATGAGGATGAAATTGGCCTTGCAAACTCCTTTTTTATCTCTCATCTTCCTTAAGATGGTTTACCTCTCGTCTTCATTTTCATTATTTTGTTTCCCTAATTCTTATGACTCATTTTTTCCCTTCAAGCTTTCACCAAATAATGTGTCTGTACATACTGGTTGCTAATAGCACTGAGATAATGATACATAGTAGTATCTTCAGACATGAATGTGAGTTAGTGTTAGCTCAGCCGCTTGCTGTGTTTTGCAGAAGGAGAGATCTTACTTGCAGGCAGTTTGCACTGAAGAACTCCTGGTTGCCTAAGGGCTGGCTCTGGGAACAGGCAGTGCAGGCAGCGTGCTAGGACAGCAGACCTCCATCACGCAGGTTGGCCATGCGCTTATGCTCTTGGAGCCCAAGATGCAGGGCTTAATGGTGCTCCTGCTTTTCTGTTTCCTCAGCAGATCTCTCAGGTTTTTGTTTCCTTGCTTCACAGACCCTCATCCATGAGGCAGTAAAACCTGATTTTGTGGAGTGCTGATTCAGTGCTTCGTGATGTCATGACTGTGCTGTTATTTGGTGGGATTCCGTGGCAGCCTGAAATTGTTGCTGATACATTCCCGTTTCCACGAGTAGGAATGATCCTGATAATTTTATCTCCATGAAGTTTTTCCTTACCACTAGAATATGGACGTTGTTTTCCATTGTGAGTTTCTTAGGCAAAAAGAATTTTGCAGTATTTGCATAGATTTGTATCTTAACTTCACTAAGTGGAAAATTGGGCAAACGTAGGGGAAGATCAGGATCATGGCTAGATGTTAGAAGCTGTCTAATCATCAACTAGGCGACTTCAGACTCTTAAGACATGAGTCTTAGACATGCCAGGATCCTGCATGTGGGCTTTTTTCCAGTGAAGCACTCTGTTTCATTGGGATTATAATGTCTGCTGAAGAGCCTGTATGTTGGTAATGAAAAGTTTCCTCCATTTACTTAGGCACAAATGACAATAACCTTTGAAGGTCAGGCCTTCTACTCTGTGCTGGAGGTTGCTTTAACCTGTTACCCTTTAGGTGACTTGACCTGCTTTTTTGGCTTTCAGTCTAGCTGGCTGAAGCACTGCCATTGTGAAAAGGTCAGAAGCAAGCTGAAGTGCATTCAGTCTGTGAGAGAATGTAGGATACAATTTCCAGTCTTTCATTCCCATAGGAATCAGTTTGGAGCCTGGTGCTGGTCCTGTGTGTGGTTTTCATCTAACAATTTTCCTGTACAAACAGTAAGATCCATTTTGGCGAAAACGTGACTCACCTTTGTGGGTAAGGCTGATCGGACAGCGAATGCTTGACAGCACAGCAGCTGCTGTGTGCCAGCATACCTGTTACTCACAAGCACCTCACTGGTTTTACTGTCAGCGCTACCTTCTGGAACAGCTGCAAAACTCTGGATATTAGAGAGATGTACAGCTTTTGCCATACACCATTTTGCTTGCCAGGACTGCTAGGGTTTTTATGGGTACATGGGGAAGGTGTCACCTTAGTCTGAGCGCTAACAGGTTCTGTGGGTGTTGCTTGGTTAGCATTGGCATTGTTGGATATTCATTAATGTGCAACAGATGATGAATGTGGAGGTAAACTGAACCATCCTGTCTCATTAAACATTTGGAAACAAATGAATTTCTGTTTCAGGTAAGTAAAATTCTTTTTCTCTTAGTTAGCACAATATAAATAGTGGGAGCTCAGTTCTGTCGGTTTTGCAATTCACATAAATCTTGAAATGAACTAATGAGGAACACAGAAAAGAGAACTGCATCTTGGACTACACAGGAATGTAATCAATATAAATTCCCTGGAGCTGTATCTGTTTTGTGGTAGGTTTCCATTGATTTTGTAAACATTTTAGCATTGGCCATTATCCCCTTTGAATATAAATAATTTCCCAGTAGTTCTCCTGTATTTTAATTAATACTAAAGTGACCAACTTGAGAATTCTTCCTTTCATGTTATTGCTAAAATAAAGAAATTCTCCCTCATTTTCTTCCCAGCCATAATCTGACCCCTGTGAAATCAGTAGGCATATGGAATGCTCAACAAGTGGTGATGCTGAGAAAACCTGAGACAGCCAGAAAATGTCAGATTTAGATACTGTAAGAAAATCAGAAATCTCAGGAGTGAAATCAACCCATTTGAAAATACTTTGCTACTTTAGTTTGTGCAAGTTTTTGTTTCAGTTGGTAACTCCCTGTTTTTTCAAAGGAAAACAGAGGAGATGGAGATGGTTGCTCTGGGACTGGAGAGCTGGGACATGGACATTCTGCCCTCATTCTCATTTCAAGATGCAGGGGGCATTAGCTGTCTAATCCCTTTTAAATTGAGTTAGTTAGAAAAAACCACCAAAAAATCCCTTTTGAATTTACAACCTGATTGCTTGGTGCAGTTCCTTTTTCTTGGAAAAGAATATTACTTAAGTTGAAGAGATGATACTGAAGTTACTTTGTTATGACATAAAAATAAGTATCCAACAACTAGCATAAAAGCTGGCACTGTTATTTCTTGAAAAAAATATATATACATATGTATGTATCTGTAGGTTGTATTTTGACTTGTAGATTGAAAGACTATAATCTGTTAAACTGTTTGGAGCTACAGGGGATAAACTGATTCTGTTGTTTGATATTCCTGACCAGGGGTGCATTTAAACCCTAGGGGAATTTTCTTTGAACAAGTGTCAGTTGTATGTCTTATCATAGGTTGGTTTATGTAGTGGAGCATATTAGATTGTTGCTTAGCTATATCCAGAAAAAAAGATGCTTTGCTTGAGATTGTATTTTGGTTGCAGTTGTTTAACCAAGAGCAGGACTGAGCTGCTGTATAATGCTTACCTGAACTGCAGGGATAATGTGATGTCAGGGTATATATATAGACAGGAAATAGCCTGCATATGTATGCAACTATGTATCCATAATTAACCTGAATCAATGTGCTTGTGGTGTGCCACTAAAGTTCCTGTGCTTTGGTTTTTGCTATCTTTATAGTTAGCATTCCTGAAGAGATGCTGTTGCCCTGCTAGAAAAGTATCCTGGTTTCAGTGGGGGTAGAGTTAATTTTCTCCCTCGTGTACTTAGTGCAGGGCTGTGTTCTGGCTTCAGTCTGAGAACAGTGCTGATAACATGCCAGTGTTTTAGTTGTTGCTAAGTAATGCTTACACTGATCAAGGTCTTCTCAGTTTCCCATGCTGTGCTTGCAAGGAGGGACATGAGAAGCTGTGAGGAAGCAGTGACAGGACACTTGACCCAAACTAGCCAAAGGGGCATTCCTTACCAGAGCACATCATGCCCAGTATAGAAACTGCAGGGGAGTTGGCTGAGAGATGCTGATCATTGCTCGGGGACGGACTGGACACTGGTCTGTGTGTGGTGAGACACTGGATTGGTCATCATTTGTCTTTTTGGGGATCATTTGTCTTTTATTCCTTCCTCTTTTTCTTTAGTTCCGATTAGTATTATTATTGCTGTTGATATTTTCATTATTAAAATATTTTACATCATTTAACTGTTCCTATCTCAGCCTGTGGGTTTTTATCTTTTATACAATTCTCCTCTCCATCCCGCTGGAGAGAGGGAAGGGCGTCAACAAGTGGCTGCGTGGTACGTAGCTGCCAGCTGGAGTTAAACCATGACAGGTAGCTACAGGATGCCATTGTAGCCATGGGGTTTGTTCTTACACATGATTAGGTATATCAGTAAGTGTGTGTATGTAGCACATGGCATGAGGAGATCTAAAGATAGAGGCGTTACATATGCTTGTAACTGCTTTTATTTCTACAGCGTCTGGGACTTATGCTTTTGGACATAGACTATCACTGTGATAGGTGTTATTCAGATGTATGATAAAAGTTGGATTCACTTTTCAGGAGACTTTATAACCAAGTATAAGACAAGAGACTGCATTTTAGGTGGGAGGAACAAGATGCTGGAATGTGGTTTGAAGCTAAACTCCTAGAACAGCTTTTTGAAGTGAATTTATTTTTTAAAACTTAGAATAATTCGGCTGACTTGCTTTGATTGTGGTGATTAAAATCAGGCAGAGGCCTCTCCCTCTGAAAAGTAGGAAGTCGCGGGCGGTTCTTATTCAGCGAGAGTTGTCACCTCTATGACAGCCTTTGCCCCATGTGAAGAAGTCTGTGACGCCCAGCTACAGCTCAGATCTCAGCAAGGGTTACCTGTCATCAGTGCTCCACAGGGCTGGCAGTCACCCGAAGGCAGCAGTGGCTCATTTCCACCCAAGGGAGAGCTGCAGGATGCCATACTGCCCCACAGAATCAGAATAGTTTGAGCTGGAAGGGACCTTGAAGATCAGCCCCTGGCTGGCATTCTTTTCCAAAGGCTTGTCTACCGTCTAGAAAGAGCTCACAGAGACACTTGTTTTTTGTAACTCAACCCCAGGTCAAATATTATTATTAGGAGGTAACAATAGGAAACCAGAGGCAGGTGGAAAAATGCATGAAGGTTGGAGAACACCTTTACCTGAACCATTTATAAGGGGTTTTGGGCATCATGGAAAAGCATTGTTCCAAGGAGGTTTTGAACAGATTGATATGCTTGGGGTGATGCTGTTAATGCAGAGCTAATCTTGAATGCAGTGTGAAAGAAACAAATGCCATTCTTGTTGTGTTTGCTGTCAAAGGTGACTGTCGTGATTTGATGCCAGATGAGGGATTATAGGTTGAATAGGAGGAGTGCATGATAGCTCTTGAAATTAAAGACAAACGTAGGAAAAGGCAAGTCAGTGAAGGAAAGTATAGAGAACTACGATGAAATCTTTTATTGGATCTAAATAATGTGGACTTGGACTCATACATTGGCATGTGTAGCTTCATATGATGCTGAGATTAGGGCTGCTGAGGGCGGTGTGGTACATCCTTTCCATGTGTTGGTTCTCCCCTTTGGCCCCTGGGGAACAAGTTAGAGCTGAAAACTGTTCCGCGTTACATATCTGATGTCTTCTCTGATAGGAGGAATAGTGCTGGTTGGATCTGGGAGGACACTGCAGTGCTCAGCTTGATTTCTCTGGCGTTTTTGTGCTCTGGTGTTCATCTTAGCAGTCTGTATCCTGATTAGCTTTGCTCATGAGATGACTTGTGATAAGTGTGTGCTCATAAGGTGATATATGCATGGATGAAACATGACTTATTAAAACTTTTAGTAAGCTTTTTCCTGTGAGTATCTAGCAGTGTGGTGCAAGAGAACCACCGAACAGAGTCCTCAGTAGATAGTGAGGCAGGGATTATGTTGGGGTCACAGCTGTGAAATAGTGAACTGAACACTGCCTGAAAGTTTAGATAGGTTTTGTCTTAAATGCAGTGGTCTGTTCTCATGTTCCTCTTCACATAGAAGCCGACTCTTTATATTTAACCGGCAAGGTTGTCTGGAATGGCATGTGAATAGTGACATGTGAGCATGAGGATAAATGCTAGTATGTGATCCAGTCCTTATGTTCTTCAGCATTTGTGTCGTGCATTTCCATTTAATGACTACAGGTGTTGTACACCAGGGCCCACCTCTCTTCTGTCACCTTCTTCACCCTTGGAAAAGAATGAGTGATGTTTATTCATCACCTCCAAGTCACAGATGAGGGGCAATTTTGAAGAATGTTAATAAACTGGATGTGAAGGTACCTGAAGAAGTGTTCTAAGCTTTGATTGTGTAAGTTGCTTATTTCTGAGCAGCAGCGTGGTGTAGCCACATCCATATACATATTTATACACTAGTATATTTTAGCTGTTAGCCCCATTTGTACCTTTAGGTTGTTGTCTGTTGTAATCATGTTGCAATAATTAAAACATCAGAGGAACAACCAACCAAATCCTCATTTTAGTGTAATAGAGCTTATGATGCCTGTCAGATAGAAGTAATGAATTTTTGCGTGGAAAGCATACAATTAGAATGTGGTCAGAACTGTGCAGTCACCAGACAGTGTGTCAAGGAGGCACTGAGTACACTTGAACTTCATGGAACTTACTGGTACAGGGCACATTGGGCTTTTCTGGTTTGTTCCTTTCCAGCAGGGTATTGTACCAAAAGGTTGCATTTCTCACATCTGAGTGAAGACCAATTTATTCACCAGCTGCTTTCCTGGTAATGTTTACTAAGTTCTCAGTTACTGTGAAGGGTGTTGCTCCCTTCAAAAGGTGCTAGTCATGGTGTTTTCCAAAGTTCTCATTAAACTTGCAGCAAACCTCAAACTCTCACTGTGGGATTGGCTTTCTTTATTCATTTGGAAAGGTTAGCTGTGTGGGCTCTCCATTGTTTTAAATTTTTCTGACAGGCTTCTTGAATTTAGCTGAGGTTTGGGAGGACTTTGCTGTATCATTTGATCAACACATGTTACTCTGAAGCTTAGGCCAGCAGTTTTAGTCACTGGCTCTAAAACTGGACATGAATAGTTAAACATTCTGCCTTACTGTGCTTCTCTTTAGTCTCTAGGTGGATATGGTGTGAGAGTTGAGAGCTATTTACAGGTGGCTTAAACAGAATACAGATACTTTCCCAAGCCTTTAATCTTTGTATTTTTTTTCCTATTTTCTATTTTCTGTGCATTTTCTAATGTCTTAATTTTCAAAGTTACAGAAAAGGCTTTCTAGTCTCTCCATGGGCTCCTTGAATTCTGCCTCCAGTGGAGCTAGAGCTCAGTGTGGTCCCACAAAAGCAGGAGCTGATTGCTGGGGCCCAGCATTGTTGTGTTACTGCATGCTGGATCCCAGGAACACGTCTCCTGGGGCACCTGGAGTCAAATTCACACAGCAGGAATGACCCAGCAACTCGCACAATGTGACTGGGGCAGGAACAGTGCTTGCACTAACAGATGGACAAATCCCATCTCTGCTGGTGCCAAAGCAGATGAACAAGTGCAGCATGTGCAGAATAAATGATACACTCTCACTGAAGAAAACTATACTCATGAGTATAATTGGCCACTGCCGACATTTTGTTCCTGAGAAAATATTAAGCAAACACTCCATGAGTTCTTTGGCATGATTAAAAAACCCAGCATGGCTCTTTTGAGTCAGTAAGGCAGACTTGAATCACATTATCCAGGGTTTATTATGACTTTTCAAGTGACAGTAATCCGCATGTCCCAGTTGACAGCCTGGGTCATTGAATGTTAGTTTGATTGAACGTAAGATCCTGCTTTTAAGGTCAGCAAATGAGGTTTTTGTCAGAATGCAATATGTAGTAAGAAACTGTTATTAAAATCATAACAGGGCTTGTATACTGTCAGTTTCCTGATGTGACGGTTGAAGTCATCCTCAGTTTCTTACATGTTTCTTTCCTTCATCATTGTGCTGGTTTGGGCTGGAATAGAGTTAATTTTCTTCATAGTAGCTGCTATGGGGCTGTGTTTTGGATTTGTGCTGGGAATGGTGCTGATAATTCAGGGGTGTTTATGTTATGCTGGGCAGGGCTTACACGGAGTCAAGGCCTGTTCTGCTCCTCACCCCAGCTGTGAGCAGGCTGGGGGTGCACTAGAAGTTGGGAGGGGGCACGGCTGGGGCAGCTGTCCCCAACTGACCCAAGGGATGTCCCATGCCATAGAACATCATGCTCAGCATATAAAGCTGAGGGAAAGGAGGAGAAGGAGGGATGTTGGGAGTAATGGCAATGGTCTTCCCAAGTAACCATTATATGTGATTGAGCCCTGCTGTCCTGGAAATGGCTGAACACCTGCCTGACCATGGGAAGTGTGTGTGGGGTGAATTCCCTGTTTGGCTTTGTTTGTGGGCACAGCTTTTGCTTTGCCTATTAAACTGCCTTTATCTCAACCTACGCGTTATCTCCCTTCTCCCCTTCTGATTCTCTCCCCATCCCACCGGGAAGAAGTGAGGAAGTGGCTGTGTTGGATTCAGTTGCAACTGGGGTTACACCGTGACAGTCATCTGTGTGTTACTGTAGAGGTTTGGAACGTGGTTCTAGATTATAAAACCAACTTCTGCAAGCATGTTTTTTTAGGAATCTCAGCTAAGCAATCTCTTTAGTTTTGTTCCTCCAGGGGATGAAAGGGCTCACAGCCTTCTTAGGACTAAACTATTTGTATGCAGTATATGCCATGCTATAGTTAAATAGCTATATGCTATATGAGGAGGAGAAAGCAGATGTGTTTTTCTTGTGTTACAGATAGAGCACCAGTTACAGCTGTGGTGAAAATGAATGCAGCGTAAGAAAATGTACAGCTGTCATGTCAGAGACCCTCACCTTGGGAAGTGCTTATTGGCTGTACAAGGGAAGCTCCACTCTCTCCTGATGAATCTTTTTGTGGCCAAATACAACCCAGTTTGAACTTCACCTGTAGATGGCTTTGCTCTGGTTGCTGGCAAGGTGGCCAGGGAAATAACTGTGAATCCTGTAAAGTGTAGGAGTGACCTGGATGCTAAGTGTGGGTGAACATGTTTAATGGATGGGCTGTTGCACAAAGGGAAGAAGTTGCTTTCTTCTTCCTATCTGCTGGGGAAAAAAAAAGAAAAAAAGAAGGTTGTTGCCTTTTGAATGAGAGAAAGAGGATCAATCCCTAAAGATACTTCAGCTCTTAATCTTCAGCTGAAATCCTTAAATTCTCATTACTTTAATGGATGTTTTAAGTGCATAAGTAGGAACTAGGAGCCTCCATGCTTTGGCCCATTGTACCTGTGTACTTGGGGAAAATGTGAGGTAGAGGTGAAGTATCTCCCTGCTGAATGAAATGAAGCCTCTAAGCCTGGAGGAGAGGTGGGATTTGAGCTAAACCCTTGCCATTACATTTTATTGGTCAACTAACATGGGTGGCTTCCTGCTCAGCAGGTTCACGAATGGGAATCCCATGCTCTGAATTGCTGTGATCTTGCATGTGGACCCTGGGATACCTAAGGGAAGAGATTTTGGTCTAGGAACCAGGTACCTGTACATCTCATGGAGCTAGTAATAGTTACATAGGAGTTGTGATTTCTAAAATAGCAGTTTGGACCCACGCACTTGTTATGTTGACTTCTGTGTTATTGGACTAAGTATTTGGGAAGATGATCTGCATATGAGATGGGTTGTCCTAAGCAGAAAATACTTGCAGTAATTGTGTAGCACTCCTGTTGGCCAGCTGAGCACAAAGAACAAAATAGGAAAGTGAATAAAGTGTCTGTATCCATTAAGGCACCAAAGAAACCAAGATGAAGAAAGCCAAGCCTTTTCTGTGGTATGTTGCCTACAGACCATGTCACTCAATCCAGTGAAAAGATCTTATTAACATAGATATCAATAAATAAACTTAACATGTGATTTATGTTTGCGCTCATATTAATGAGCTGATGCACAGATGGTTTTCTCCGCATGAGAGATGAATGTAACTTGAGAATAGTCCTTGTTTAAGATCTTAAAATCAGGTGCACAGTGTAAGAACCTGACATTCTAGGGAGCCAGGTTGGATGGGGCTTGAAGCAACCTGGTCTAGTGAAAGGTGTCCCTGCCTGTGGCAGGGGGTTGGAACTGGATGAGGTTTAAGGTCCCTTCCAACCCAGACCAGTCTGGGATTCTAAAAGTTAGAGCCCAATTTCTTGTAGAATTTGGTGTAAGATTTGAATCAATTTTAAAGACAGATGGAAGACCTCTAGGTTATTTGAGTGCTAAGTGACTTAAATGAATGAGTGGTGACCAATTGAAAGATTGCCCATGTGCTTACCAGCTTAATATTTGAGGCCTGTAGTAACATCTGAAGAGCTGAATGTATACAAGTCCATGGGACCTGATGAAATCCATCCATGGATCCTGAAGGAGCTGGCAAATGAAGTTGCTAAGCCACTGTCCATCATATCTGCAAAATCATGGCAGTCAGGTGAAGTTCCTGATGACTGGAAAAAGGGAATAGAACCCCCATTTTCAAGAAGGGGAAAATAGATGAGCTGAGGAGCTGCAAACCAGTCAGCCTCACCTCTGGCAAAATCTGGGAGCGGATTTTCCTGGAAGGCATGCTGAGGCACATGAAAAGCAACAAGGTGGTTGGTGACAGCCAGCATGGCTTCACTAAGGGGAAA
>JAOEHY010020555.1:0-40311 GCA_025447955.1 Psilopsiagon aurifrons
TTGTGAATGCTCCATCCCTGGTGGTGTTCAAGGCCAGGTTGGACATAGCCTTGGGTGATATGGTTTAGTGTGAGGTGCCCCTGCTCATGGCAGGGGGGTTGGAACAAGATGATCTTAAGATCCTTTTCAACCCTATTCTATGATTGAATATGCTTAATGATTATTAAAAATATTGGTTTAACACTTTGTGATAACAGCAATTCCAAGGTCTCATGCTAAGTTGTTTGTTTTGAAACTTGTTTTTAACAGTCACCAGGGCTGAAAACAAACCCCACTCACAAAGATGCACAGATTCAGATTGCAGAAGTGTGCTGTTGGCTGTGCCTACTAAATCATGATACTCATTTTTCATTCCCACTCATTATGCAAAGGCTCTTCTTGAAATGTGCACAGTAAATTTTCAAATTCCCTGATGTTAACCAGATGTTCTTGCAAACCAAGTGTAAGTGTTGGATTTTCATATTTTTAACTTATGGGTTCAAAACCACTGAAACATTTTGTTTGGAAAATTTTTAAATAGGTCAGGAATTTCTTATTCTAAGTCTTTTAAGTGTACAGAGAGGTTTTATAGGTGACATAATATTTTTGGCACAGTATCAAGTAAATAATTTCCAAACATCTGTTTTCAAAATGCCTTCTCCACATGACCAGTTTCTTTCAACTGTCAGCCACTTATCACAGGAAATGTAAGCAAATCTGGAACACTCATCTTCTAGTGAAAGAAAAATGCATAACTCATCTTTGAGTTTGAAAATCCTTCAATGCACTTTGCCATGAAATAACTGGTGAACCTGTGTGCGCTACAAAACATTTTTAAGGTCACTCCCCACCTCTTAGTATTACTTAAAAGTCATCCAGGTATAAAATTAATCACACTGATGACAGCTTCTAGCACCTTGTGCACTTCTGGCTCTAACTTGTTTGATACAATAGCTTACCTAAGAACAGCACAGCTTTTTAATTCAATTTGGTGCAATTTCTGCAAGCTTACCCATGAATCCTCTATTCCAATCAAATCAGCCACTCCATCAGTGGTTACATTTGCATGTTTTTTCCATAACACACTGCTTTTACTAAATAACTCATTTGCTGTTGAGAATATATCCAGAATGTATCTTTCCTTTAGTGGTTCACAAAGAAGTAGTTCTACTGTACGTCATTACTGAAAGAGAATCCAGCAATGCCTTAAGAGGGAACTCGACAGTAATGCCTGTACTTTCAGACAGCTACATAGCAAATCTCCCATGTGTGTGCAAACACCTACTTCTTCAGATCTCCAGCAGTACTTTCTGTGCAACTTCCAATAGCGTTTGCTGACAAAGGAGTGCATTTTACTTTGGCTCTATATTGTTTTCCGTGCGCTATTCCAGCCATTATTACCACAGCAGAAAGAAGTGTTTCCCCAATGGCATGTCTATTTTTTGTCTTTCACTACTAAGCAAGAATGCTGGGTTTGGCTGCAAGAGAGTTAACTTTCTTCACAGTCGCTTTTATCGTGCTATGGCTTGGATTTGTGCTGAAAACATAACATGATGGTAACCCAGGGATGTGTTAGTTACTGCTAAGCAGTGTTTGCACAGCCTCAAGGCCTTTTCTGCTCCTCACCCTGCCCTACCAGCAAGCAGCTGGGGGTGTACGAGGAACTGGACGGGGACACAGCCAGGACAGCTGACCCCAACTGATTCAACGGATATCCCAGATCATGTGGCACCATCCTCAACAATAAAAAAAGGCGGAAGAAGAAGGAAGGGGAGGACATTTTGAATGATGGCATTTGTCTTCCCAAGTCACCATTACGCATCATGGAGCCCTGCTTTCCTGAAGATGGCTGAACACCTGCCTGCTGATGCGAAGTGGTGAAGGAATTAATTGTTTTGCTTTGCTTATGTGCACAGCTTTTGCTTTCCCTATAAACTGTCTTTATCTCCATCCATGAGTTTTCTCACTTTTACTCTTTGATTCTCTTCCCCATCTCACCACAGCGATATGAGCGAGTGGCTGCCTGGGGCTTAGTTGCTGGCTAGGATTAAACCACAACAGGAAGAAAACTCAAAAGAGGCTTCTAAAGGTTTACAGTTAAGTTTAGTGAAATTATATATGTGATTGAGTATCACACAACTCTAAAAATATCACTGAAAAACTGTCAAGGTTTGTCTTCATTTTCTGGATGCTTCATTTTTAAATGCTTTGCTAATTGTGATGTCTTTATACTTTCATTAGCTATTATCTCAGGGTGCAATACACAATTGGGGTGAGGTTCATCATTAATGATAGTAGGTGTAAATCCATATTTCAAGTAATCTTCCTCATAACTTCAGGCATTTTTGGCTGATTGCTCCTCAGTTCTGATTAGACTATCACTGTTTCTGCCTTGCAACGTAGCTGACAAGCCTGGAGCAGGTGATGTATCAGCTCCACCATTTTCTTGTTGCTCACTTGAGCTTATGTTGTTATCTTCAACATGTGGGTTCTTTGTAGGAATCTCTCTAAGCCACTTGTCCATTTTGTGTTATCTTAGTTAAAATTAAATAATATAATTTATAAATCCACTCAACCAGCACACATAAACTGCAATCCACTGAAAGCAAACAAATGAACGAGGACGCCACTGTAAACCCGTCTGCCTCCAGGAGATGATGGTATCATGCATGACCAGAGCCTTGAAAGTACAGACCAAGTGAGGGCACCAGAGTCAAGCTGTATCTTAAATACTAGCAAGGTATAACTTCTTTTTTGATGGTTTGTTTGTTTATAAAGATAATAACTTTAAGTAGACATTCTAAAATTTTCTTTGTGCACACCAACGGATTAGTCTCACCCAAGCCACAGCTGCACACGCCTTGCTTTGGAGCCTGCTATCCTGGACAACTGGTGAGTAAGGCATAGTCTGGCACCAGCTCATTTCCAAGTTAACTGGGTGACTGGGTTTTATAATAAATTACTGGATCTTTCAAATGTCTTATTTAGGCTGACAAAGCTCAGCCTTTGTTCTCCAAAGAATTTGGAAAACCTATCGACAATGACAGACTACTTTTTTGATGTTAATGTGGCTCTGCCCAGTCTCTTGCTTGAAATTAAAAAATTAATCATGTAGTTCTTATTGCTTAAAAACCTTACTACTAAAAAAACTTGTATAAAACTGGGGGGGGGGGAAGTGACTAAAAAAAGAAAAAAAGTCTCCCTCAATCTCTGTAAAGCTTCCGTATTTCACTGTGGCTTCCCCCAACAAGTAAGGATTAATTATAGAGGTAGGATTTTCTTCAAATATTTGTGCATCTTCTCTAGAGAGCAAAAATGTAAAACTTACAAACCAGGCATTGGTCATAGAACCCTAGGAGACAAATGCACAGTTACATATATTCACACAAAAGAATGGAGGCTGTCTGTAACTATCACAACATTAGACATCAGTCCTAAAATTCAGACCACAGATCCATGGTTGCACTTTGTATCACTGACTGCTAAAACAGAGTTCTGCTGCAGTACCACTAAAACACTTTGAGAGAAACGGCTGACTAGTTCCTGTCCCAAAAGAGAATGCTTTCTTCAGTCAGCATACAAAGTCAGACTCAACTTTACACTAACTCCATTATTGTCATTATAAGTAGCTAGCAGGTGCGGCAAGATAGCACAGTAAGCACATACGTACGAAATACACATCATCACTAAGATGACAAAAAATGAGATGCTGTAATATGTAATAAATGAAATTTTCCTTCTGTACTACTTAAGTCAGCATTAATTCTATTCACTAACATAGGCTTTTCCTTGGACTGTGTATGCATCCAGAGGGTGTTTCCATGAAATATACAGCCAGTAAGTGCCTGGCTCTGGTTCTAAGGGCACATGAAGAACTCTAAATGTCCGGTAGCACTGACTTTCTCTGCTGTCTGCCAAGGTGTGAACTCGTACTACAGCCTTTCCCTCAGGTGAGGTACTAACAGCTGAAAATCAGTTTCTCTACCCAGAAAAGGATTTTCACTAAGTCTGAAGCACAGAGCTGGGTCTGCACTCTCCAGTCCTCTGCCAAATGTGACCAAGAGGACCCAGGGGGTTCAAAAGTTCTCAGTCATGGGAGGGAACAATCAAAGCCTAGCTAAAAAAATTAACAAAACATCAAATCAAGGAAAGAAATGACAACAATTAAAAAAACAACCAAACAACAGACCAAACCAAAAAAACAACCCGAGGCACAAAGAAATGAGAAAAATTCTAAGCAAAATACCATAACTAAAATAGGACGAAGGAAAATTTAAGTCTGCAGGTGAAATTTTAAAAGCCTGTAATGAACCACCAAGATAAAACAACGGAAAAAGACAGGGTAACTTGGACGAGGGCTGATAAAGGTGATGGAAGCTCCCATCAGAGCGAGACGGGACAGCAGTCACTCTAGCACCAACCACTCACACGATTAATTTCCTTCCTTTAGTCATCCCCTTTCCTCATTTTCGCCTGACTTACGGGATGCACTCGGGCCGCAGCGTCGCGATCCGCGTTTGCGCAGCGCAGCGCAGCGCACCGCACCGCACCGCACCGCACCGCACCGCACCGCACCGCACCGCACCGCACCGCACCGCGGGCGCCCACCGGCCGCCCCTCGGCGCCCCGCCCCTCAGCGCAGTCCCCACCAGATCCGTCCTCGACCCGCCCCCCCCCCCCCCGCCCCGCCGCAAGCGCCACCGCGCCGCTCCCCCCCGGAACACAAGGGTGCTGCCGCTCGGGTCTGCACGCGTCCGCGGGGGGGGGTTGTCGCGTCGCCATGGTGCGGAGTAAGCGTGCTTCGCCGCTCCCGCCGCTGCGCGGGCGTCCTCCTGCAGGTAGGAGCCGGGGCCGGTGTCTGAGCCGCTGAAATCAGCGGTCCTGTATGAACGTGGCTCCCGGTAGCGCCTGGCATCCACGGACCCACCGGGAGGGACCGCGGTGACCCGCCGCAGCCGGCACTGCCGCACCTGTGGGCCTGTTGTCGGCCCCTCCCGCGGCCGGTGGGGCTGGGGAGCGGTGCTGCCAACGGGTCTCAGAAGGGAAGGGCGGACCGGTCGGCCGTGCGCTGTCCCCTTTTCCTGCGCCTGCAGGCTCTCGGGGCTCGGGCCGGAGCTTCACTCAGCCTGGTGTGGGCGCGAAGCCCAGCCCGCCGTGCTCTGCCCTCACACCACATAAGCAGGTACCGCACCCGGTGTTTTGGGACTGCGTCCGGTTTGCGTTGAACCGCCATGGGGTCTGTGGCTGGCGAAGGGTCTGGAGCACAAGACTGATGAGGAACGGCCGGGGTTGTTTAATCTGGAGAAGGCTCAGGGGGAACCTTATCGCTCTCGATAACTGTCTGAAAGGAGGCTGCAGTGGGGTGGGGGTCGGTGTCTTCTCTCCAGTAACAAGCGATAGGATAAGAGGAAACAGACTCAAGATGCTTCAGGGGATGTTTAGATTGAATGTTAGGAACAATTTTGTAACCAAAAGAGTGATTAGGTATTGGAACAGACTGCCCAGGGCAGTGGTGGAATCACCATCCCTGGACGTGTTCAAAAAACATAAAGATGAGGCCCCTAGTAATATGGTTTAGTGGTGGACTTGGCAGGTTTTGGTAGCGGTTGGACTTGATGGTCTTAAAGATCTTTTCCAACCTAGCTAATTCTGGTGGAGCACAGGCTCTTCTGCGCTCTTAATCAGGAATGCAGTATCAACTGATAGACAGGCATTAGTGGCTTAACGAAATCTGTATGTATATTTAGTGTGCCATCTTATTCTTTACCTCTTACTGTAATGTGGAAAATATGTATTTTCTTTCTTTTTTTACTTTGCCTCCCATTTGGAGTTACCTGAGTATGCATGATCCTTCTGAGTGCAGGCTGACGGTCCTTCAGTGTGGTACTCTAACCATGGCTCTACCTAGTGGGTGGTTTGTTGAGATGTACTACTTGGTGTTCAAATGCATGCCTAGGTTTGTTGCAGAATCTGTAAGTACATACAGCTGGTAATCCGTTCTTGTGCTTGCCTGTTCATTAAATGCGTGGAGCTAGCATCTCAAAACACAGAATTAGCAGTAGTACTTGGTTTGTTACTTGTGTGTATTGAGTTAAGTCTAAAGACCTTCTGCAGACTTAACTTTTAGAACTGCTGTACAGCTGCTGCTGAGCCTAAACCAGTTAGGTTCACCCCATCCCTCCCTGGTTTATTAGAAGTAGTTATGGCCTGAATAGCATGAGGCATAACTTGTGTGTCTCATCTTAGCTCTAACATCTGTTTTGTTTTCTTCCAAGGTGTTTTTCTGGTGTTGTGGTTTATTTCGTTTGTTTTGAGCATGCTTTTATGTGAATTTGTGATGTAAGAAGTTTTTTTTCAACTTGACTTGCGTCTAGTCCTTTCCTGGGTTTTTGTGGTTATGTGTTGGGATGGTTGAGTTGCACTTGAAAAGGCCTTTACACCCCTCTAGTCATTGACCTTGCATATGGTACTGTTTTTTGTTTTCAGGGCAGTAAACTGAGTCATGGCGAGGCTCATCTGCCCCTGTAGTGGAGGTGACTGTCTCTGGCAAAGGAGTGGGTATGTGGGAGTAGGAAAAAGTTGTTCCAACTTTGCGCTCAGTGACCAAAGCAGGTTGAAGGTGGACACCTTTATTCTGACTACAGATCCCGGTAACCTTGGGATTCAACAAAGCTTTTGTGTTGTGCCTTTGTTTTCAGGTTTCTTGGTTTGGTTGCTCTGGATTGTTTTTTTCTCCTTTTTTGCAGGGAGAGAAGGGACCTATTCCTCCTTCCTTATTTCCTTTCTTTAAAAATATAGGGTGGTTTAAATGTAGAAAATGACAAAGATTTTGGCACACAATTCGTGTTAGGTTACATGGCTTACAGGGCACTTAGAAAATCAAAAAATAGAGCTCTATAGTGAAATGTTGATATATCTCTTAATTGCTTTGGGAAAAAACAAATTACAAAATGGCTTTCTGGTACATTCCACAAGCATTCCTATTTAACTATTCCACTTCTAGGGGTATCTTCAAGCAGGTTGGACTGCTAGTAGCAGCTATTGGCAAGTCAGTGAAAAGACTGAAATAAGTCCTGTTTACTTTTACTCTTATAAATAACTTTCTTTTATGTGGTTTTTGGTAGTAGACACAATTCCTGGTTGGCCCCTTCTTCTTTAAATATCTTTTCCTATTTGGGGTATTTGTTTCCTTCCCACCTACCCCCAACTCCTCCTTGTGCTTTTTGTAAAGCTTCATAGTATTAAAGCGTCTGCCTCCCTGTGTGTCTAGATCTCTTCACCCTCCTAAATTAAAACTAAAATGTGTCTAGAAATCACCAGTCCTGCACATGTGTGCTTAGTGAAGGTCCCAAACCAAAAGTCACAGATCTAGGTTCAGGTATGGTTTGTTACCTACTTCTAAAACTTTAGCTGTGTTCCCACTTGCAGTTTGACTCAGTAGTAAAAAGCAAAAAAAAAAAAATCTAAGCACCTAACAAGCTGTGGAAAAATACTTGGGATAACTTGCTTTGGTGTTCCAGATAAACTTGAGATAAAGGGAGCTTGATGTCAAGAAGACATCAGTCTTATGAGCTTTCTTGAAATATTCGAGGATTTTTTGGTGGTTGGATTTATTTATTGTTGTTCTTGTTTAAAGGTGCATTTTGTGTTATCTTCTGCTTAGAAAGACAAAGAAGTTTCATACTATGTGAGCTGAGGGTATTTGAAATCTTGCTTCTCTTTGGTGACAGATAATTGGAAAAGGCTGACACTTCCATTTTAGAGGAGACTTTGAAGTTAGCCTTTCAAAAGATGTTGGTTCTGTCTAGATATCTAGTGCATTTGCTGCTGTAAGTTGACTATTCATTTGCTGCTAATAGAGCACTATAGTTACCCGTATGCGTGTAATTTTTAAAAAGCCTAATTGAGACATTGCAGAACTCCAGTACTGTGAGGCTGCTTTGAGGAGATGACTGAAGGAGAATTCTTGTTCCTAAAACTAAACCTTCTACCAGGAAATATATGACAGGTGGTCAGATTTTGTAGCAAATGGATGGTAGCTAAAGATGGGCACATCTGCTCCCCCCTGGGAAAGCCCTAATATATTTTTTGTGCTGTTTAGCTGAGTAATTCTGGAAACTTTCTGCCATTGCCTATTAACCCCTGTCCCCAAATATCTGAGTTTGAAAACTCTAGTCTTGATTATTCATAATAAAAATAGGAGCCTTGCTGCAAGATGAAGCAACTTCTTCAAAATAACGAGAAATAAACATTAAGTTTGTTCTTTTTTACTGTTAGACTTTGAAAACTTGAAATACCCTTATGAACATGGAGAAAGTCTTTATTTCAGCAAGACGTTTTGGATAACTTTGCTTGTTCTTTGTTCAGAACTGAATTTTCTGGCATGCCTCAGAACTTAGATTGTTATTGTTAGGTCCTCTGTAGCTTAATCGGTGCTAATTGGGTTTGTGACTGGCAGATATATTAATAAAATAAACATGTTAGAACACAAGAACAAGGTAAGTATGCAGCTGGTTCTTATCTGCATTTTATTAGGTTTATTCTAGGATGCCTTGAGTAAGTCATGTGAAATCTTCATTGCTGAGTAATATTGCTTGACAACTTGAAAGTGTTTAGAGGCTCTTTTGTTTGTTTTGCCTTTTAAAATTCAAAATAGAAACTATTACATCTGAGATTTATGGGGGAAGAATGCATATTAACATAACAAGGTGTTAAGATTCAATATAGTTAGCAGTGACCAAACCCCCTCTGATTTCTTGATTATAGTATTTGGAAATTGATTTGAGTATGGCATGACAGAGAAGTTTAAAGTCTTTGCTGGATATATTTGCCTTTCTGTATGTGTATGTTTAAAAGCGAAACAATGAGTTAAATATGGAAAGATGATTTTAAAGTATTTTGTTCTTCTTGTAAGTGTATGTAACGTAATATGTAATTCTGTAGATATTTGTACATAAAATGTATTTTCTTCTTGCAGTCAAAGCTGGAGGTATGAGAGTGCCTAAAAAGCATGAATATGGACCTGTTGGGAAAAATGCTAAACCCCCAGGAAAAGACAAGACAAGGTACTGCATTGCAGGGTTTGTCCCCCTCTGCCAAAGACAGTTCTTAACCCCTGAAGAGTTTAATTCTCCAATTAACTTGTGCAATTCATAGATGAAGGCAACTCTGAGGTAATCATCAATTTAAAATTTCCTACCCCTCCCCGAAAAAACCAACCCCAACTTCAAAACCTAAGGGCAATGCTGTGCAGTGAAAAATAAAGGCTGAATCTCTTCTCTATTGTCACATATTATGAAACAGAAATTAAAACAATGCTTTGCCTACCTGTACCTAATAAAGTAATAGCCAAACAGTTTCCAGTGAAATGAGTTTTAGGCTGTCCTCATTCTGAAGGAAACTAAGCCCACATCTCCCACCCCCCATGAAAAGTTAATTCTTGTGTAGCCTGTGTTTCCTACTTCAGTCCCAAACCAAATTCAGCTTTTTCTGTTTTCTGTTTCCTAAGCTTACTCAAGCTGTTTTGCCCCCAAATTAAGGCATCTTTCTACTTTTGAATAAATGATTTGTTGAAGTGAGCATCAAACCAAATATTTTCTGCAAGCTTTTTCAAAGACTGAATGTTTTTCTGAAAAATACAGGTTTTTCTCAGATACCACTTAACAAAAAGCTAAGATGACCGATATACAGATAATTGCTATGATGCTCTTAGAGTTAGTGTTGCCCTAAGATTTTGTTCAGAGGACCCCGATGCAGTGATTTGCTCTCAGAACAAATCTGCTGTGTTAGGACAGTGATGACTTTGTTGTGCAAGTAAGCAGGGTGTATATCCTCCTGCATATGATAATGAAGGTATTTGTGAGGAACTGGAAGACCTGAACTTTAGCCCATTGTCAGATAAAAATGGCAATGCTATGTTGCTTGCCTTCACCAGTGAATAAGATGCTTCCTGTTGAAGACTTATAGAGAAAAAGATTCATAGAAAAAGTCTTCATAGCAAAAAGACTTGAGATTTGTGGGGATGAGACAAAATGTAATGGTTAAAGTACTGTGTTCGGGGAGGTGGATCTAAAATTCCACTTGGCACTGTAACCTGTGTGCTTTTAATACCTTTATCTGTTTTGTAAGCTTTCAAAATAAAGTCTACGTTGAGACTGGAACTTAGATATCTTTCTCAAATGAGTGCTCCTGCACCTAATGTACACTATTCTCTAGCCTGCCAAAACATTAAATTTTTGCTGCTCAATGGCACAGCTTCTAGAGTACAGTCTGATCTTGCAGACTTCCAAGAGCAGGAGATAAGGGGTTTAGTCGCTTTAGAATGAGGACAGTGTAGAATTTGTTCTTTCCTTGGAAACTGTTGAGCATTATCTTACTAGGTATGAGTAGGAAACACATCTGTTGTTGCTTTAAAAGTGACTTTGTCCTCCTACTATGAAAAAGCACTTGTAAGCAAAAAATTTTTACCTGTAGAAGTGGGCTCTGGTTTCTGTCAGGATGTAGTTGCCTCTCCTGTAGTACAAATTTGAGACTAGTTTTGTGCATAAAAATAAACAGAAACAAAACAAGATTAAAATATTCTGTTGTATCTCTTAAGAACAGAACTCCCTTCAAGGAGTCTTTCTATTGTCCTCATGATAGCTTGCTCTGGACTTGCTGAAGAGGCTCGTCCAAACTGAGAGCAGCTCCTGAATCTTCATTAAATGTGGAATTATCCTGAAAGCTGTGAATTACTCCTTATGCTGCTGTGGATTTAGGGACATCAGTTACTGCTTACCTGTAAGAAAGGAGCCACCCCTACTATAGTGTTTCTGTAGTAGGCAGGTAACCGTTTAAAAACCTGGATTAGTGAGGATGGGTGTGGATGACTTTGTTCTGATTCTCACTTCCTTGTTGTGAGGTTTTGTTGGGTTTTTTTCTGCAATAAGGTTTAAGTTCCCTCTATTACTTCTGATGAATAGATTTACTTCTGCTGTTCCTAAATAGATGTTTTCAAGAATGCTTCCTTTTTAGTTGAAATGTGTACATTGCAATCATGGTATCAGTGTTATCTGAGAGGCACCAGAAAGTACTGTAATCTAGTAACATTTCTGTGAAATAGATTATTTTGCCAGGAGTTAAAAGGGAAATGTGTGACTAGACTGACAGCTGAACTCAGTTTTTTGGACCAAGATGTTAAATTTTTTTCCTCTAAAATGTTCCAGTTGGTTAGATAACTTTTAAATTAACTGGATTTAGCCATGCCAAGAAATGGTGTAATGACATTATTTCTTAGCAAGCTACAGACATCGACATTGTTGGTCTTTGGATTTAGGTTTTTCTCATCACTGGTTTGGAGGACACTAACCCAAAATACAGTTTTTTGGAATAAAGCTGAACTTTCCTGTTTATTAGCTGTCTGTACTGGCATCAGTGGTTACTCAATACAACATACCTACCTTGTTGGGATGATGGATTTCATTCTCAGGTTGCAATCACAGAAGTCATACAGAACTTTGTAGTTTGGTACTACTAAGAAACTACTAAAGTAGTTGAGTTTTTGATTCAGATAAGATTTTCTGAGAGGGTCAAAGTCACTGTCATAACTTAGTGGGTATTCAGAGCTGAGACTGGTCTTGGCAGGAGGGTTTCAAAAGCAGAGGGTGAATTTTTTTCATGGGTCTAGACTGGAATCAAGAAAACACCCAAGTCAAATTTTGTAGTTCTGGATATCAGTGCTCAGCTTCTGTGAAGCTACTCTGCAGTGTGTGTGTGGGGGGGGGAATCTGTTTTGAGTTATTTAAGGATATTTATATATATATATCCTTTTGTATACCTAAATAAAAGTCTGCAACACAGATTTTGCAGTGTTCTATTCTGAGGCAGCATACCTTTTTTAATATCCTAGTCTTTAATGTGATTAAAGGATTTAGCTCCAAAATTTAAATTTCTATTACAAAATATTTTGTATTAAGCCTTGGAAATGGAAGTGCCAAGTATTTCTGTGATGTGGAAATGCTAAATACATTCTTACTCTGCTTTACAGTGCCATTGCCAGTTTTTCAAAACCTCAGAACATGGGTGTCTTGGTAGCAGAAGCATTGAGCAAAGTAAGTATCTCTGGACAAACAAGATATGTGTTTGTCAGGGCTTCTTCATAAAACTGTACAGTAAAAAAAGTGAATTTTCCTTAAATTGCTGTCATCTGACGCTTGTAGGTTTCTCATCTACCACTAAATATTTTTGAGGTAGTCTGCTTCTTTAGCAGTTGTATGGCTAAAATGTAACTAGCCTTTCCTCCTTACTCTGCTGTGTTTGATTCCGTTCCTATTTACACTGAGTAGCCCCAGGGTAGTTATGTACACCTTTTACAGAAAATAAGGTGTGTCCGTTCTTTAAAGTGGTATGTTGATTTAGATTTATGGGGGGAGGATTATCAGTGACACAGTAAATTTGTGGCAGAGCTGGGATTACAATTGAGAAAGGAACCTGGTCTTCAAATCTTTTTCCCACTGTGGAAATAGCTTTAACTGCTGTAAGGGTCCAATTCACAGAAGCGAAAAGATGGCCTCTTGAAGGAGGTGGTATTGCCACTGCCAAGTGCTTATTGGATATCAAGACAGCAAATTGATGTCAGACTATTGCAAGTGATCCCCAAGACGACAGGCACAGAATATTCCACTGCTGCTGCATGTGCAGCTGTTTCACCTGACACCTAACATTAGATAGTCAAGCATCTTCTTGAATTCTGCGTTGGAAAGACTAAAAGATCATTTAAAATTGTGTTGCAGAGCTGTTGATGGACTCTTTTATGCCTGCAAAGACCACTGTCTGGCATCTCTTGCTAGGCTGTTGATGTAGACTCTTAACACCTACGTTTTGCAAGAGCTGTTTTAACAAGCAGCTTCTTAATTTGCATGCTAATCTGAAGATCTGACGATTAGAATCTATTTTTCATATACTTGCAGTCTTTAGATTGTGAGGCATACAAGAGTTCCTCATCCACAGAGCTTGGTTAAGACATCCGTTGCATCATTTCAGCATAACCCTTTTATCAGCAGATGTGTATATAGCTTTAGTATGTAGATATTGAATTTTTGAATTGACTAGTTTGTTAAGGAGAACAGATACAACTCATGCTATTTCTTCTCTGCTTGTACGCATCTCCTCTATTCTGACCTACCACTTCCTTCTTTTGGTTTCCATAATCTCATTACATGCAACTTTCGCAGTAGTTTAGAAAGTGCTAGTTTGATACTGCAATGACAATGACTTGAATCTAGGAAAGTAAGAATTTTAAGCAACTTATTGTTAACTCTGGCATACTGCTTATTTGCTCTGCTTTCCTGATCTTTACAGGAAATTCTATGAACTACTAATAAAAAGGAAGGGGGAAATAAATGAAGGTAGTCAGGCTGATACCACTTTAAAAACATAAAATATAATTAAATGTACAGAGTTGCCCTGAGTTTATCTGCTGATTATTTGAACCTCTTGTGGAGATAAATTTTTAAACTACTTTTTATATGATAAAATTTAGGAAGAAAATAGCATAAAAGCTATATTTTACAACAACTTTTCCCCCCTTCCACCCTTTAATGTTGCAGATGAACCATAAAATTAATGCAGCAGCATTACAGGTGGCTCAGCAAAAGCCTCAGCCTGCCTTGGAGAAGTTCATACTGCCTAAGAGAATTTACATTATTCAACAGCCACGGAAATGTTAAGATACTCATTAAAATAATCATCTTTACTTAAAGAGAGTTTCTGTACGAAATAGCACTTCACACGCTGTGGTGGGTGAAATGTTCAAAAGCTATGTGCCTTGTATCTCATTGTATTTTTGTTACTGACAATAAAATACTTTACAAGAAGAGTTACTAAATGTACTTAGGATTTATTTAAATACCATGGTGTATGTGTAATCTGGTTTTACTAGTGTAGAGTAATTTCACAATACTAAGAAGTCTAACAGCTTCCTTTACAAATGTGTGAATTTTGACTGAAGTACTAGAAACTGTCAGCCTTGCGTTTTGTTTTTGTCTTTTTTTAATAGCAGCAAAGCTGAAGTGAACGGGATCCTAAGTAAGTAGGCCACAACTGAAAGGCATGTTTCTTTTTGTTTTTAATTTAGGCTGAGGTGTTCCATGCTGTGAATTTATGCCTTAGGCATACTGCACAATAAGAAACTTGAGCAAGTCCTGGGAAAGATTCCCATGCAGTGGAAAAAAAAAAAAATTTTTCCTTGCCTTTCTTTATGTAAGGGAATCTGATTCCTTTCCTGGGATCCAGACAGTAGGAAGAGCTAAGTGGAAACAGTCTGTTTGTTTGAACCCCTCTGGGGTTGGGGAGTTGCGTGAGGGGAGTAGAGGGAGTTGTGTGAGGGGAGTAGGGGGCAGACATGAAGAAGAGTCAAGGTGAAGGCAGTGATTTGATGATGGAGTTTAAAGTTGGTAGAAGGGGATATGGGCCTGAAAAGTAATGAGACTGAGCATGGACTGGTAGTAATACGAACTTAATAACAGGGAGGAGCATTGCCTGTTTATGCTATCAGCAAAAGACAGTACAAATAGTCAATCCTGCCAAGTCCAGAGGATCATATTCTCCTACTGCTGTTTGTTTGGGTAGCTCAGCTGACTTTGCTCTGAATTTCATTCTGCTGGGACTGTTCTTTGGTTTGATCATTTTTTTTTTTCTTTATTAAAGTAGTGCTTGCAGATGAATATGCCACTAAAAATGTAATTAAGGAGTCCAAATAGACATTATATGAAAGGTAATGCTCAAAAATGTATATATTGTCAATGAGGCTTCTTTTGATTGTGTGCTTTCCAGATGACTGCAGTGGAAAGCTATTACAAACGTATGAAACATTCCTTACACAGAGGGATCCCAGGTGGGTTACCCAGAATTAATGTTAGCATTTAACATGAATGTTTCCTTCATTTCATCCATCCATAAAATGTAAATATCTTTATATGTTGACTAAAGATTAAATTATGATCACAGGAGGTGGTGATTAATCATATGTGCAGTAAACAATTTGGTTACACCTTAAATAAGTAGGAAAGATTAAAATAGTGCTGCTCCTATGAAGACTGCTGGGTTTTTTTTCTTAACTAACTGGTAGCTACTTGTAAAATATTGTCACTATTATTGGGACAACAGCAGCAATATACGGACATTTAAGTTGTAGGTACATGATTAGGAAAACATCTAGTTCTGCCTTTATGTATCATGCACTTTCCCCTGCCTGAGCTGACTGTATATAAATGAATGTCAATATGAATGTAAATTATTTGAGTTAAAGCTGTCCATATGTGAATTGATTTATTCATGCTATCAAGGCCAAAAATAGCACTGTGCACTGTAGTATGTCAGTGCTTCCTACAGGAAGACTGTTAGTAAAATCTATATAATTCTAATCTTTTTCTCCTTTCTGTTTCTGAGGGCCTTTAAGAAGATTACTTTCTGTGAAATTACCTGCTGCTGAATATTTATATTCTGGCCAAGGGTTTAATGCAAAATGAGATCTTGCAGGCAAAGGATTACTTCTTCCAGAGATAGACCCAGTTTTCCCTTGGATGCTAGATTAACTAGGCACCCAATTGTTCTGGCCAATTTGTGCTTAACACACACCTCAGTGGAGAAACCATCTGGATACCCTTGGTGCCTGGAAGAGATGGGACTTCTGGCACACTATAGAAGTGGGTAACTTGCACGCTGCTGTGGAGGGAGTTGCTTCCTGCTGTGAAGAGTTACTCAAATACTGTAGGAATGGAGTTACCTGGGATCCTTATTTCTACCTTACATCTCTAGTGTGGTGGGAAATACTACTAGCTGTGTGCAAATTGCTCGTTGGGAATTCAACTTGTTACTGCAGTGCTTCATCACTGCAGTTGTGTAAACACCATGTTGTGAGGCAATGTTAAAACATGGCTGCAAGTAGCAGTGAATAAAGCAATGGATCTTACTACCCTTCTCTTGGTTCTTTATTTGATTTTGTACTTTGTTTGGTTTAATGTTATTTAAACTGTTGGTAGTATGTTCAGGGTAGGGATGGCATGCTCAATGTAGAAGACAGCTACAGGAAATTACTTTTGTGACAAATCATGGCATACATTGATTGCTTATGGATGTAATAATTCTGTTTTAAAAGTACCCGTATACTACTCTGTGCAGTTAATATTTAGCAAGTTCAGTGCTAAATAGATGAGTTAAGTATATACAGTAATTCAGGTTCTGGAAGTATAGTGTCTACTGTATTGGCAAACAGGAGTTAATGCAGCATAGGGCTCAGCATGTGCTTCTGAGAGGCTTCTAAGAAGCAACAGTCCTCATGGAAAAATGAACCCATGCATGTTCAATGCCTGGCATCTGTGTATGTACAGAATATACATGAAGTGGTGGTATTGGGACTTCCAAACAGCCTCACAGAAAGCCTGCGTTAATGTAAAATTCTACCTGTGTAAAATTTTCAGGTATAAAAAGAGGACCTAACAAAAAGTTGGGAGGCCAAATTTTGATTAACTGTTACATTGTTTTTCTAAATGTAAAGGAGGTGCAAGCTCCTCTTCTCTTGTAACATACCTTGTAGAGCAGGAAATCCTGGCAACTGATGGATTTAATTTTTTTTTCCCCTGCTTCTGTAGGATGCCACCAATGTGGTGGCATTGCATGTAGTGTTTCATACTTGCTTTTCATGTCAGTAACACTTACTAGACTTTGGATGGAATCTGGAAGATTTGTTTAGAGAACAGACCACCTCTTCTGCTTAAATGTATTTTATAATTGAGATCATCCTATAATTAAGAGCATTCCTTTTTCAACCAAGTCTGGTTTTCACTTGCATTTTGACAGCAGCACTGTCGCTGCATTATTTTCTCATAATTTATTTCTATTTAAGGCGTCCTGCTTATAATAATATTTTTAATAACAAAAGCTAAACAGGAAACTAAAACTGTATTTTGAACTTCTAGTAAGGCAACTTAGGTTTTCATCCTGTTTGTGCTTTCCCCACTGTAATTTTAGTTTGTGTTTGTACCATCACTGATGGTACTATGATGAATCAGTTGTCTTATGTTTCAGGAAGTTTGTTTCATTTAGTTCAGTTCTAAATTCAGCACTTTGCCTTCATTATTTAAATATAAACTACAGCGAAATATGGAACATAATGAACAAGCACAGTTGGTTTGCTAAAGAAATCAAAACCTTGCAGGAATCCTATTTTCAGGCTTCTTGAGGGTTATTACAAATGATGCAGGCATTCTACAAAAGTGGCGGCATGGTTTTAGGAAATTATTTCTTCTGTTGATCATTTTAATGGACATAATGTGGGTTAACATGAAGTTGTTTTTACCTGTAGACCTCCAAACACCTTACAGAGATAGGAATGACTGAAGCCAAGTGGCAGTAAAAGCACTGAAAACTGATTTCAATAAATGTTGATTGGTTCATTGTACTGGTAAACTTGGTAACATCACACATTCTGTTTGATGGCCTGAGTAAGAGATACAGGCCTTGCTGCACTTCTCTGCAGAGTTGGATTTCCTCTTGGGTGAGGAAAGCCTGAGATTTTTATAGAGGTTTATGACTCATATCAAGTAGCTTAAGAAATTTCAGTACTTAATTTTTATGTGTATACTGGTTTTGCCACAAGAGGTTGCTATATACCTATGGCATATTCAGGTTCTGCCAGCTAAGTTAGACCTCAGAAAACAGCTGTTTTCTTACGAGGAGGTATTTTTTAATCTGCAGAAGAAGTTTCAAAGGAAAAAAAAATATTAATTTTTGAAAACATAATTTGGTACTTCATAGAAGACATGACTCCCTAGAAGTCGTAAAGAAGCAAAAGGCATAACCTGATGATAACAAAAAGTGGTATCTGATTCCTTATCTTTCCTATTAAGCCTTGCTGGTTTTGTAGATGCTTTCATATTACGTTCCTAAATGTCACTTCAGAACAAATATACTACTTTATGAACCGGGCAACACTGAAAAGTTGCAGTGTCTAATATTCAATAGTTACATATAAAGGGATGAATTTCTGAAACTGATACCATTTATACACAGTGCTTTTCTCATGTATTTTGGGTTCACTTCTTGTGATTAGTTCAGAAGTTATTTTTATGTAAAGGAATGATTAAGACTTTTCCGAAGCTATTATAAAAAAATGTTTTATATGATGGCCATTGTTTTAGATGCATAATAGGCATTTACTACATACTGAAATAGAGCAGTCACAAAAACGATGACTGACTTTAAAATTTAAATCCAACCTTCTACTTTCATTGTTCATAACTTTCTTAAATTCTGTCTAGTTTAGATTTTCCATATTTGGTATGTTTTTTCAAAGTTAAAGAGTTGGAGCAAACTCTTGAGCTATCCTTAAGCTACACAAGCCTTAAATATTTGTTCTTTATAAGTTACTCTCAAGAAACGTCAAAAGCAATGAAAAGCAAGTTTATTTAAAAAACCCAGCTGAAATTGAAAACTTTTAACTCTGTTTACTTTGTGGATCTCAGCTGTAAAAAGCAAAACAAGTCAAAAAGCCAAATTTAGACTGAGATGATTTTGTTGGAGCTGTTTATGAATGCCAAAGATGGGTAGGCATATAATTGCTGACCCACAGTGTGTGTGCAATTGAACTCACCCATACAAAAGCCTTCTGAGGTTTCTAAACACACTGTTTTAAAATTTGTTATGAAGAGCCCTCCAATTATCTTGAAAACTCTGGCTGCTGGTCCTTTAGTAGCAGGCTAAAATTGGCCTTGCTGCCTTGCATTGTAATGAAGGAAAAAAAAAGGGGGAAGCTAAGGGTGTGTATGTGGAATGGGTGGCAGAATATCCCAAAGCTCTGCAGACCTTGGCTTTAAGGAATTCAGAAATCTGTCTGGCAAAACTGGATGCATTGCATGCATTTGCTATTTTAAATGCATATACTGTTCTAAACTAATAAGCTTAAATGACCAGACCTTCCACAGAGGTCAGCTTCCCATATTTCTTTTCCAAAAGTGCACAATTGAAGGATTTGGGAATAGGTGGACAGAATAGAAGCAAAGCATCAGGAAGGACAATAATAAAAATTGAGCTGGGAAACAGTGGCCAGAAAAGAGCATAGGGAACAAATTATTCATGGAAACAAATGTAATAAATGTAAAGGTATTTGCAGCATTTTAGTTGATATCACTGATTACTATTTTTTACTGTTTATTAACACTTATACAAAGTAGCATCTACAGATATGGAAACTGCTGACAAAAAAGTATCATAAGAGATTAAACATCACAAATACAAGTTCTGCTGTGTTATCACTGAAATTACAGAGGCTCTGTACAGAACATGCTGCGGACAGCAAGTGCAAGACGTAAGTTGGTGCATGTAGTGATCATAAAGTAGTTTGACACAGATGGTTTGTAACTTGACAGTAAGACTCTTGTTTTGCCTGTAAGGCATGTGTCTAACTTCTAGCCTGGTTTCATACAGAAAATGGGCCTATGTGTAATCCATGTGTGCATGCATATTTGTTCTCCTTCCTCACTTTCCCCACTAGCTTTAGAGCCAGTTGGTTCATTTCACATAAAATCATCTGAAAATAGTACTTCAGTGAAATGGTACTGGTTGAAAACAGGTAGCCAAGGTGAGACTACCTCCTGCTGTTTTCCCACTACACAAAAATGGCACTGCAAAAGGAAGCAAAGACATCAGGTAATAGTGGACTGGACAGACATTATGAATGCTGCTTTTACAGACAAAAACTGTAAATGAGAACTTAGACCTTCTTAGACATCGGCAAATCCAATGGTCACAAAGTTATTGAATATAGGGTGGTGCTGATTCTACCATTTACAGAACAAGTTGTTTTCTTAAAATCAGTAAATGGAGAATTTTCTACCAAATTAATTATTTTGCATGAGAATGAATCTGACAGGATAAAAGCAGCTACACTGAAAGAAAGCTCCTAGAATTTACGAAATTAACTTCTTTGAAGGACCTTCCAAACCCAAGCATTGAGATAGCATGTTAAGATGAGAAGCCCAAGCTAACATAAATAACACTGACACTGAGCAGAAGCAGTAAAAAGTCTTGATTTCTTGTTTCCCTAGTCTCCAGCATTACAGTGAACACTGGCAGCCATTATATTTCAGCTGTGTCTGAGGTTCTTGTTGTCTCCCCCACCCCAAAGACTTTAAAACTACTAGAAGCTTGCATGATAATTCTGAGACTCTGAGGACAGCCATAATCTTTGTAAGAAAAAAAAAAAAAAAAAACCCTGAAGAATTTCAGTGGCTGGGAAAGGACAAATGATCCGAACAAATGACTTGGAAGGAGCAGAGGGCAGAACAGTTAAAGTAGAAAAACAGCTGTGGGCTAAATTCTTCCCAAAAGGAAGCTACTGATGAGAGCAAAAATCTTTATGTTGCTGGTATGAAAAGCGTTGCTCTACTGAGACAAACAGGGAAGCACTAAAATCAAGCCATAGTTAAAAATATTTTGATTCTGAGCTTTCCTGTGGAACAGCAGGACTGAAACCCAGTTCACTGTAAATATAATTTCAAAACTTCTGGGTTCATAGAGGAGGAGACAGTGAGCACTGGGCCTGATGAGTAATACATCCCAGAATGGTGGACTTGTAGCTCATTTTTTTTGTCTCAGGTTTCAGAGACAAAGACAAAATCATAAAGGGGTGCCAGAACTAAGACATTTCCCTCCAAGAGAGAAAATTTCTTTATTTACAGACATATGCCTCATAGTCAAAACAGAGGGGAGAAAACATGATCAGGAGGATTCTCTACTTGGAAGAAACAAAAGCTGCTGGCGGAGTCTTATGCAGCATCCTACCTGTGTTCTCGGACAAGTCTTCAGCTACAGAGCTCCTTAAGGGACAGTGAGGAAGGTGCAAGAGAACCAATGGCTCTGTGGTTTGTGACCACGAGAGGCTTTGCCTCCATGTCACTGTGCTCTGCTTGTGCCATACAAGGCAGTCGTGTCAGATGTTCCTGAGAGGATGCTCTTCTTGTACACAAGCCTGTAAATTGTGTCTGCACACATAGAATGGAGTCTCTTTTGTACCCCTTACATTGAAAGATGCTCTGTGAAATGCACAGATAGTGGAAAAAAGGTTCTAGAATATTCTAGCACTGCATTCTGTAGTTAAATTAATATTCAATTTTTCATTATGAATTGCATATGAAAATGAATCATAGTTTGCCGAGAAAAGCCTTAAAAATTTAGATGTATTTTCAATTGTCCCTACATTTTCCTTGTTTGGTGTGAGGAGGATCAATTAATTATGTTAAATTGTATTGTAGAAATTACCTGTGGGAAGCTGAGTACTTTGGCCTGTGTCCAGGTAATAACTGGAGCATCAGACATTTGGGGTGGCAGAGGCAAGCAGTCTGAGGTTAGGAGAGAACACATCAGAAGAGTATTTCTGTTAATATTACTAACTGTTGTTCTCATAATGCTGGCATTCAAAACATTACTGCGAAATGTATGTCTTAATTTAAAAAAAAAAAAATCACTTTAACACTAAATCCATTAATGTGATGCGGTTATCTAAATGTAAAAAAACAGCTAGAGATAATGCTCTTTAGTGGCTACTTTGCCACAGCTTGTGGAGGTTATCACAGATGGCATTGACCTCAGTTAATGCACCAAAGTAAACCAACAATGCTTCATTTTCTTATAAGCCACCTTTTCATAGCGACATAGAAGCAATTAGGTTGGAAAAGACCTTTAAGATCATCACGTCCAACTGTTGACCCCAGCACTGCCAAGTCCACCACTAAACCATGTAACTAAGGACCTCATCTACACATTTTTTGAACACTTCCAGGAATGGCGACTCAACTACTGCTCTTGGCAGCTGTTCCAATGCCTGATCACCCTTTCGGTGAATAAATTGTTCCTAATATCCAGCCTAAACTTCCCCTGGCACAGCTTGAAGCCATTACCTCTTGTCCTATCACTTGTTACCTGGGAGAAGAGACTGCAACCTCCTTTCAGGTAGAGAGTAATAAGGTCCCCCCTGAGCCTTCTCTTCTCCAGACTAAACACCCCCAGTTCCCTCAGCTTACAGAGTAATACTTGTGTTCTGGGCATGCTAACCCTTCACCAGTTTCATTCTGGACCCACTCCAGCACATCAATGTCTCTCTTGTACTGAGAGACCCAGAATTGAACACAGCATTGGAGGTGCAGCATCACCAGTGCCCAGTACAGGAGGATGATCATTGCCCTGGCCCTGCTGGCCACACTGTTTCTGATACAGGCCAGGATGCTGTTGGCTGCCTTGGCTGCCTGGGCACAAGCTGGCTCATGTTCTGCAGCTATCAGTCAGCAACCACCAGGTCCTTTTCTGCTGAACAGATTTCCAGCCACTCTTTTCCAAGCCTGTAGTGTTGCATGGGGTTGTTGTAGCCCAAGTGCAAGACCTGGCACTCTGCTTTGTTCAGTCTCATACCATTGGCCTTGTCCTATCGATCCAGCCTGTCCGGATCCCTCCATAGAGCCTTTATATGCTTTAGCAGGTCAACACTCCTAGCCAACTTGGTGTCATCTGCAAATGTACTGAGGGTGCACTTGATTCCCTCATCCAGATCCTCAATAAAGATGAAGAGGTAAATACTTTTAACACTCTGAAGGCTAGGCCTTCAGATTGTTTTTGCAGATCTCTTCTGCACCCTAATATTTCAGTATCTTGGAAATTATGTATAGTCTGGAAACTGTTCTCCTGCTGGTTTTACCAAAGCTGTATCGTATGTGATTATATTCACAGTAATACCACCTCGCTGCCCATGCCCGCTAATCCTTGCTTACATAGGCAAAGAGTGCACTAGGTCTTTTTTGGTGCAGCAACTTTTATGTTGCGCAGCTTTACCGCCACAGCCCCAAATTCTGTGAAGAAGTGCTGCTTCCCAGGACACAGCACGTCCCCTTCTGTATCGTGGGCAGGGGACACTGTCCTCATTCCTGAACTTGGAATTCCCAACCTGTCTGTCCTAAATCTCTTGTATGGCCCACTTCAGCAGGTAACCTGGATCACTCTGATACATCTTCTGTCATTATTATTCATATTCCACCCATCTTTCTGTCCTCTGCAAATTCTTATAGGCAACTGTAATGTAAGCGAGTCCCCAAGCGAGCGCTTCTGCTGGTGAAACATTCGCCTACGGCGAAACGTGACATCCATGGGGGTGACCCCACCAGGTCTCGGAGAGCGGACGTCGCAGCGGCAGCCCCGCTGCCCACCTTCCCCCGACCGCCCCCTATGGAGCTCCGGACGCGCAGCCGCCCTACCGGGCCTGGGGACCCACGGGCTCGTGCTAAGGCAGCGCCGAGATCTGCCCTCGCCGCCCGACTCCGCTCCGCCCCGGCGCTCCCCGCCCCGCGGAGCGGCCCTGTGGAGAGGCGGCCGTGGGGTGCGCGGGGCGGGGACTGCTGCTGCCGGCTCCCAGTGAGCTCATCCCGCCGACGCGCCCGGCTGCCCGCGGAGGAGCCCTGCCTGGGCCGTGCCGCGCCGCGGGCCGGCTCGGCGGGGCCGGCAGTGAGCGGGCGGCGAGAGCCGCCGCCACCATGAAGAGCCCCCGGGAGGACGGGGAGCCCCCGCCAGGTCAGTGCGCGCCGGACAGAGCCCTCCGCGGGGCTCTTGGAGGCGGAGTGGGGGCCGGGACAGGGCGGCGGGATGGGCTGCGCTCCGGCTGGGGCCCGGGAGGCAGCCCTGGGTTCGGCCCGGCCCAGCCCACCCCGCCGGTGTGGTCCCCTTTCGGAGGCTCGGCCGCTCTCCGCCCTCCCGGAGCCGTCGGTTTCGCCATCAGCAATGTGGAATTACCGGCTCCGCCAAGTTCGCTCCAAGTTCGCCGCGCCGAGGAGCTGGCGAGGCGGAGAGGTGGTGGTACAGCCACAGCACGCAGGGGTTGTGTCTCATTTTAGGACAGTCCACAGGCATCACTGAAGAAGTCTGTGTGTGGGAAACAGGGTGACTGGAAGCTGAATATACAAGAAAGTTAAAAGCTATAACCCTTTTAAGGCTTCCTGTAGAAAACATTCAGTGAAACTTGGCACTTGACAGAAGCGCTGGGTACTGACAGAAAGGGGACAATCATTCGTGGTACTCGGTTGCCATCTGGGGTTAAACCATGACACACACCAAGAAAAAATGACAACAAAATACTCGGAGATCCCGGTTTGAGGAGAATCTGGGAACTGGGTTTTCGTTTTTTCTTTGGGATACTGAACTAGGTTAATCAAAACGATTGAATATACCAATGGTATGCCAGACTTCAGAGTTGTCATTAAACAGTGGCACAGTCATGACAAAATATGTGGCAAGAGCCTGGAATTGGCTTGTCCCTGCTGGAGGTCTGTAGCTTTGTTAAAAGTAACGAAAGATTACAAGCAACAGTATCTAAAACACTTTAGTTATAAAATTGCATCAAAACAGTCCACGTAATGTCAAATGTGGGTTTATTCCTGTCCTAAAATATGGCTGGCCTTGTGTTACCAAAACTTTTCTAAAGTCTTCTCTAGATCAAAGGTGAGGTTACTGAGAAAAACCCTTTATGATTAACTCACTTGGATTGATGCTCAAGCAGCGCTAATAGGCAGAGCTCTTAAAGCCCTTTAAGTGCAAGGGCATTTCTGAAATGGAAGCCACCACAGTGCCAGCCCTATAGAAATAAGAGCTGAGGCAGAGGGATGGAGTTACGGTATTCTGGGACGTTTTGGTAGAGATTGTTCTTTTTCCCCTTTCCCTTTGTTGAGGGAGTTAATACAAAAGGCAACTGGTGCCATTTGTGAGCTTTGTTAACCTGGAATCACCCAAAGCAAACTGCAGTCCCTGAGGAAAAAGACAGCTACAGAAAAGGCCCAGGTCTGTGGGGCTTGTGGGATATCAGTACCTGGAGATCTTGGTTGTGTCTGTTTTCTCACAGTTTGGTTTAACTCCTCTTGTGGCACAGAAATAGATTCAGACAGAAGAGAAGGCATTCATACCTGTGCCTTACCTACTATCATTTAGGAGGGGATACAGCTTCATAGTGTGGGCTGGTGGGATGTCACCCCACCAGGAATAACATGAAGCTTCCAGAGGAGAAGGGGGTGTATCATACAGCAGAGCAATCCAGGTATGGAATGATAAAGGAGTATGAGATTAAACCAAACACTTAACTCTACATAAGTACCAAACCTACTTCCCTCTCAGAAAGACAAATATCTGCCAATCACATAAAGTAAAAACGCGCCCCCAAATTTCCACAGCCATAGTGCTGGGGACAGGCTGTGTTTGAGTGCCAAGGTACAGAAACCCCATTCCTGTCTGCACTGACATTTTCCGTGGTTTACTCACACTGGGGTGTTTCCACTGCAGTTGACTGCATCCAGCTGAAAGTGCCAGTCATTCAGCAGCTCTACCACTGGGACTGTGGGCTGGCCTGCTCCAGGATGGTGCTGCAGTAAGTGACTCTCTTGGCTTCAGTGGGTGGGAAATCCCATCACATGGGATGGGGGTAGTGGGAAGCAACATCCAGGGAGAAGAGGTGTGCTGAAGCAGCTGTGAGTTGAATTTAGTCTTACAAGAGTACATACATATTCTCAGGTGCCCTCAGAGAAGTACTGCTGCTGGGCCTGGCACAGCTTTCCAGCAGGAGCAAGGGAAAATGTAAACTAAGCGTAACGTCAGACCCTTTTGAATAACTGACATGCAAAATACCTGTAAGAACTGTACAGGTCAGCATGCATAAGCTGATGAAAAGTTGTTCCTCTTTCCTGCACATAGCACAGCAATTCACCTGGCTCCTTTCTGTTCCCAAGTGATGGGTAGGCATAGCCCAGTTTATGAGTACGTACTTGCTCTGTCCTGCTGAGCCCCCAGTCTGTGGGTGAATGTTGTTGTTCCAGGAGTAGATTCAACTCAATGCACTGTATTGCCCTTTGGGGTGGTTTTTGGTTTTGGTTTGGTTTTTCTTTTTTTGAACTAGTAGCTGTCCTGCTGAACTCCTCTTTCCTTCCACAGAGGAACATGAGCTTAGGTGCAGGAGAAATACCTATTTAGATGTCCACTTAGTAGATATGAAGCAGAAGATTTTCATTTCTCTCCATCCCTTCTGCCAAGACGTTAGTCCGTGTGCTGGTAATTTCCCATCTTGACTACTGTAACCTCTGCCTCTATTCCCTTTACCTCTTTGCCACTCCAGTCTGTCCAAAACTCAGCTTCCAAGATTAATCTTCTCACCCTGCTGATATGACCTCGTTTACGCTGTATCAATTCCAGCCCCCCCCCCCATTTTTTTCTTTTCCATTTACTTCCATTTGTTTTCTGACTTCCAGAACTCTCTGTAACTGCCTTTCCCTACCCCTCTGCAGCCTGTCCCAACCTTTCTCCTGACTTCATCTCCCCTTCATTGCCTTTTCTGTCATCAGTGCCTAAGAGAAGCTTCCTTTGAATATTTACTGACTTCCTTTACAGTTCCTCCTTTTGAAATCCATCTGTTGTGTGAAGCAAGTTTTAGTCTTTAACACTTCTTTCTGTGTTTGCTCTAATATGCTTGTACGTTCAGACTATAAGCCCTTCAGGACAGAGTTCTATACTTGCTCAGAAAAGCTTGCCTATTGTACAGCACCTGTACACTTCTGTCATTATAAATCAGTCAAGATTCACATACATTCCCGATTTTAAAAAGTCAGCGATAAATCCAGTTAAATATTCCCTAGTCCCTTCCCTTCCCTTAAATCTGTGGCTCCTTTGTGGGTTGTTTTCTTTTTGGTGTTTCTTAGCCAAGCCCATTGGTTTTTCAGTTTTTACGTCCTGTGATGTGGAAGCTTAGGCTGCAGGACACATTTTGCTTCTCCTAAGATCTGTGCTTCCCTTCCCTGCCCTTCCTAATGCTATAGGTACCTGAATCATTTGGACAATGATGAATTTCAGAAAGCCATCCAGGAACTCCAGTTAACAAAGAGTATCTGGACTATTGACCTGGCCTACCTAATGCGGCACTTTGGTGTCAAGCACAAGTTTTGCACCCAGACACTTGGAGTGGACAAGGGCTACAAAAATCAGGTTAGTATTCTCATGTACTGGGAGACAGCAGAGCTTTAAAAGCCCTGTGTGTCACGCTGTAAAACCTCTCCTGTGTTACTGACAATCAGCCACAGTCCCTGTAAACAAGGTTTGCCTGTTGCCAAACCCAGCACACACCAGTTCCAAAGGCGATACTGGATACAAACCCACTTACTTCACACCTTTGATTCCATAATATGAATTTTGGAAAAGTTTTCATGTAGTGCTCATGGAAGGTTCCACCTATTTGACAGCCTGGAGACTGGAGCCCTGTGTCTGTCTACAGAACAGGTACAGCCTGGGCAGCAGCAGTGCCAGCTTCCACCCTTTCCCCACCACCGTGCCTCAGCCCTGACCTGGAAGAACCACCTCTAGAGGTGAGAGGGGAACTCAGCCTCTTCAAGACTGCCAGCAAGGGGGCCAGTGAGGGCCCATAGTAGCAGTGGCTTTTCTAACGCAAGCTCCTGCCCAGTAAGAACCAGGCAGGCTTCTTTCATGTAGGCAGCTGACCAGGAGTGAATTTAAACAATTTAGAGCAGGAATCCTTTTCCTCTTACCAGTTAACTAAGGGAGAGATCTCTTATTCCACAGCCAGGTCTCCAGCTTATGCAGGCCCTTGCTAGCAGGGATTTTAAGTGGTGGATTACATAAGGGAAGCATCATTCCAGTTCATAACTTATTATCTCCACAGTCGTTTTACAGGAAGCACTTTGACACAGAAGAGAATCGAGTGAATCAGCTCTTTGCACAAGCCAAAGCCTGCAAGGTGCTGGTGGAGAAGTGGTAAGCCTAATGTTTTCTTACCTTTCTCTTTGGAGAGTGTGGGCCCTATCCTTTACTTGGAGTCCAGCTAAACTGGTGACTGAGACTGAAATCAAGCCCTGAGCATTTTTTTTGGCGAATTACAGTCTTTCTAATAAATCCATCTCAAAAAAAAATAATGTGGACATCAAGAGTTAATACTGAAGTTTGAAGAAAAAATAGCTGACACAGAATTACTATTCGAAATCCTGACTGCAGTTGGCTATTGTTTGTGTGGAAGTGGATTATCCATTAAAATTACCCAGTAGGGAGTGCCTGCAGCAGTCTAATTGGCCACTGCTAGAATTAAGGAGAGTGCCATGTGGGCACACAACCCATTGTTCCCAGAGCTATGCAAACATTATAGCTCTCTGTTCCTAGACAAACACTCAAAGAAAAAGCTTGCAAACAAGCTTTTGCCAAGAGGAGGGTGAAATAAGAACCTCTATGAAAGAACTGCAAACCCAGGGGAGGAGGAAAAACCGCAGAATTGTTTCACAGCTGACAGGGATGTTCTACATGGGAAATAACAAAGTGTCCATGTTCAATTTGAGCTGCATCGCTTTTCATAGTGAAGCTGGATTTGGATCTCTGTTGTCGAAGCAGGGTAAATGATCAAGAAAGAAGAGAGGGTGCAGGGCAGCCACAACAGCATTTGAATGCTGTAATGCAGCTTGCATTGAGCAGGGGCTTCAGTGTCGTTTTTAACAGACACAAACACACACACACACACACACACACACACACACACACACACAGTCTTTTTGGCATCTATTAACCAGAGCTGTGATGGGACAGAAGGTTCAGTCAGTCCATCCTGCGTTAGCCATCTTAAGATCGTGGCCTGGATCAAGGCAAGGACAGAGGACAGGTCTACCTGTGTAGACACAGTACTGAGGTGCCGGTGTCAAAAAGTGACACTGGAAAAGATTAAAGAGCATGAGTTCAGTTAGGAAGTGCACACAGCCTGGACATCTAGAATGTATCCAAAGGATGAACTTCTAATGCATATGGACTGCACATGCCTCCATGAGGGATGGCTTTTAACAGATGAGGTTAGGTTATGTTTGGTTACTATTCATTTTCTGTAGGAAGTACTATAGCAGTAAGCCTCAAGAGCATCACGTAGTCCAAAACTGTGACTGGGAGAAGTGTATTCCTGTGTGACAGAGGCAAATTTGGGCACATCTTAATTTGGTTATGATTGTATAACCTTTAACCACTCAGCCAATAAAGATTTGGTGCTTAAGAGATAAGCTTTTCTAGGAGCAGGAGAGAACACTTTGCTTTATGATTTTCCCACAACAGAAGTCTCCCAGGTTACCGACTGTTGCCAGCTCCTTTGAAACTCTTCTTTGGGGCATCTAATACATTCTGAGATCACACTGAAGTTACTGCAGAATCCAGAGCTCTTGCTCTGCATTTCAGCAGCAACAATGAGATCAAAAGGCCTTGAATGACACAGGTTTTGTCAGGCTTTGTAGCAAAGCTTGCTGGGTTTAACAGCAAAAAGCTGTACCTGTGACAAAACATGCCAGCTACATGTCGCAAGTGCTGTCCATCACCACACACTTCACTGTGTACCAGTCTCTTTCCTGAACTTAATGAGCATGCCTGATCTTTTTTCTGCAGCACAGTAACTGTTCAAGACATTCAGGACCACCTGTCTCAAGGTCACGTAGCCATTGTCCTAGTGAACGCTGTCCTGCTGTTGTGTGACCTTTGCTCAAGTCCTGTCAAATACTGCTGCTTCCTCCCCATTGGACAGAAGTGCTTCTGCAGGAATCCTGACTACCAGGGCCATTTCATTGTGCTATGTGGCTACAACAAAGCCTCAGGGAGTATTTACTACAACAACCCTGCCTATGCTGACCGTGAGTAGCCTGTTCCTTTTGGGTGGATTGTCAGCCATCGTTTTAGTGACATGTCTGTAATACAGAGCCACAGCTGGACCTCCTCTAACAGTGTGCCTGTGCTCAAGCATCACTAACCCGTTTGTCAGAAGGAGTTTGGGCACATTAATTATATCAGTGCTGTATTTGTGCTGTGATTTACTTGAGGAATTGAGATACTCATTCTAGCAAACATGTTTGGCTCTCAGCTAGGTTTGTGAGAGATGCTGAACTGTTCCTATGTGCAGAATATAACAGAACGGGCAATTTAGTACCTATTTACAGCATTACTTCCATGAGCACTGGCTTTGAGCTGAAAAGATCACAGAATCAAGAATTGTTGAGGTTGGAACAGACCTTTGAGATCATCAAATCCAACCATTAACCTGGCATTGCCAAGGCCAACACTAACACAGGTCCTGAGTTCTGCATTTACATTTAAACCTTGCTCCGTGGTGCATCAAAATGAAACCAATGAGTAAAGCTGTAACCTAAGCTGATAGGTCCAGCCTGTCCACTAGTTATTTTTCTTTGTAGAGGCTGCTAACCCCAGTATAAGGGCCTTTCATAGGCAAATTCTTCTGAATTCTTAGTAACATTTTGTTCCTCCTGAACAGGAACGTGCTGCACCAGCATCAGTAACTTTGAGGAAGCCAGGACAAGTTATGGCACTGATGAAGATATTCTGTTCATCTACACAGACAGCTGACATCCACACCTGATGCTCCTGGCCCTTTCCTGTGCAGCCTGCATGGCAGCTGGCTGCTTGTCTCAGGACTGCCCCTGCAGACACCTTGCTCCTGAACTGCAGTGGGATCTTAAACAAGGGAGGCTTTATAGACATTGATAGGACTATATTGCAATGCTGTCTTTACCTTTTTTTCCTCACGATGTATCTAATTTTGCATTGTATGTCTGGTTTTTGTGTTTGGTTGGGTTTTGTTTGTTGTTGGGGTTATTTTTTCCTCGACATTGCACATTTGACAGCAGTTTTAAAATACGGCCCCAGAGCCTAATTCACTTTGAGCTTATTTTCAAATTAAACACATGAGAAAAAAGCAGCACCAAATTTATGAACTTTAACACTTGGTAATACATGCATAGGTTTAGCTAAACAGAAACAGGAGGGGAAAAAAAGAGAATACCTGTTTCTTTCTCTCTCAGAGCACCAAGGGCTGATCTTCATCCAAACTCTAGGGATTTGAGACTCAGCAGGATGTTGTGGAAGGAAAAAATATTAACTTAAAACCACTATTAAATTACAAAAAAAGCCTTTCTGCCTCATCAGGTCTGTGTTGTAGGAAAGAAACACATTTACCTAAATTCACCTTACACAGATACTGCATTTATGTCACTGCATTCGGTTTTGAATTACAGTTATTAGTATTGTTCCCTTGTCCCACAAACTTAATCTCTTTTGGCTAAGTCCTCTAGGAGGACTGCTCAGAGCTCTGCATTGCCCTAGAAGTGAAGATACTTTATTTGTACCTAAAGTCTTGCTTTTTGCCAAAATCTCTGAGCATTATGCCACCCCCATGTGCCAGTTTCTGCAGAAGCCATTCCAACTATAAACTTTAAACTTCAGCCAATGCAGAAAATGAGCATCTACACTAATGGCATGCATTTTGTATGTAAATGTAAATATCTAACAGTGTATGTTGGATTATTACTAAAATGCTGAATCATTATTTGAGCCAAATTTTGCCATTGGTATTAGTTCAGAGACCTTCTAAGAAGAGCTGAAATCAATTAAGAAGAGGGAATATAAGTAAAAAGGCAGGAACTCATTTTCTAGCTCTTATGCTACAGTGTAAGTACTGGGCTTAAATTGGAGTTACTGTATTCAGACATCAAGTGAAACTGTCAGTGGCCCATTCTTAATCCTTTCACGTTTTACCTGCGTTTAATCACTTTGCTGAGGAGCACTCTAAAGTATAAGAAATAGCCACTTACTTCAGATTTCATCCATCATAATTTCCTACAAGTCCTGATCTCCAGTCCTGTCTGTGTTGAAGCGAGTAGAAAAATCAATACTGATGTAAAGCTAGCACAATTTTCTTTTGCACTTAAAACAGACATCCTGCACCTTTGCCTTGGTGTTAGGAAAAGGAACTGTTCAAGCTCTAGAACTGTGTAATAACACTAGAAAGACATTATTACTTAGTGGTGGAGATAATAAATAGGAATCTCCTTTAAGCATGGTAAAATCTTTTGCTAAGAGAAAAATTTTCTTAACAGTTTTTGATGTACTAAGTAGATGGAAAGCATTCAGTAAGTAATATTAGCAGAATTAAGAGTGCTCTTTTGTACCAACAAATGGTAACAGACATTTATATGCAATAGCCTTTAAAAAGTCCTGAACAAAAAGTATCTGATGAGAAATTTTCAGTGTATCATATTTTGCTTATAATTGGTGAAGCTGGAATATATTGCAAAATGAGTAAAAATTAGGATGCGATTTATGAGTAGTAGAGCCAGCACATCAGTGGCACCAGCAGAACCCCAGAAAAAAGGCACAAACCTATTATGGATAAGGCCTTCTGATCAAAAGTCAGTCACCCGAGGGCTATTGATGTGGGAATTTTTATGCCCCAAGTCCAAATTCAGGATGTTTGATTTGGAGAGATTGTATTAGCTATGTTACTAATTAACAGGTATGTGTACTACAGGCCAGTAGAGTACTTTGTTAACCCCTGTGGTTTCAGGTAGGGAGTTCATTCACTACCACTGAACTGCCCCAGGATTTATTTCAGAGCAGGCTTGGTTAGCTAAATAAAAACAGTTCTTCAAAGGGCTTGTAACTGACATTTAGCCTCTTACTGGTTAGGTTATCCAAATGTGAATCTTGAACTTATGCATATAACATGAACTTGAGAGCATGCTAAGTGTTCTGAAGTGCACAGGTAGGTGTAACAATGTTGACTCTTCAATATTTGGTACCCAGAGTTTAAATACTTCAACAAAACTGAAAGATAAAGATCAAAGCTGTTTAAGGTAATACAGACGAAAAGCTCCACCGCTGCAACAGGATCTCGTAGCTGCCAAATGCAAGGTAGCTATGAAGGATGAAAACATAAGAAGCAAAAGCCAAGTGAAAAGGCTGAGTATTTATATGACACAAACTCAGATTTAAAAGCAGTTCACTGCACAAGCATTCACAACATCTGCATTTTCTGAAACTTTGTTTCCCATTACAAGATTGTCGATCAAAATACTCATTCTGAAAATGTCACTTTGTTTCCTTCATGATGTCAATAGCAAAGCGGTATTTTACATGCAGGGATTTTATACATAAATATATTTTTATTTGTAATTAAGCCATTCTCAATAAAGGATTAAAGTCACAGATAACCCTGTAACATCATGTGGCAAGTGCATTTATTAACTGACTTATTATGAAACATGTTGGAAAGTCTTTAGAGCACGTGTTACATATTTAACTGGAAGTGGCAGAGCTGAAATTGTGATTTGGGAAAAAACCCTGAAAGTTAAAGTATTTATTTTGGCTATGAAGTCACAGTTGCAATTCTGCACTTCCTGAACACCCACTGTATCACCTGAATCACACTAAACCAAATTTCAAGATACACTAGGAGCTGAGAATAGCAAATGGATTGTTACTATCTACTTCAACAGCTGCTTTGTGTACTCCACAACCACTGAGTATCCTGGAGTGCAGCTCCAGGGAAACAGTTTTCATTACCCATACTTATCCCTGATAGCATCTCCATGGCTTTCTGTTCACAATGCATGGCACTGGCCTGGCCTATGCTTCAGCCAGTTTCTATTTTGGCCTCATAACATAGCACTGAACTTCTGAAGATACTGACCTCTGTCTGCAGTGCTACTTCGGCACCTTGAAGGAGCCCATCAAAGACACTGGTCCAACTGCGCTTGTAATTCATAGTATAAAGGGAAATAGAACCAAAGTGACCTTGCTTTACGGTACCCAGAGATCTTCAAACAACTAGGACGCATTTGGGAAATTACTTAAGTCTAACAGAACTTTATTAAATAGTTTGCAATTAAAAGAAAAGACAGATTAAAATAATTGATGCCTTCTTTCTCCCTAAATTATGCTTTTGGGTAGAGGGTAAGGAACTGGAAAGTAGAAGTGAATAGATGCACAATGCAAAGCTTATGTAAAAATCCTGATCTCCTCTGAATGCATCATTTCCATCAAACTGTATCACAATAAACACTACTGAATACATTTCATCATCATTTTACAGCAACATTTTCCTACTGGATATATTTCTCATAACAAACGAGAAGTTTGGACTCATGAGTGTAAGTGAAAAGAAAAACCAAAGCCACAAACCAGAACCAAAGATGCTATTTTGCAATCGTTTTACTTAACAAAGGTTTGAGTTCTACTACTTGAAAGTTGTTTACAGGAAATTAAAATTACAGCATTAAAACAACAGCTTGTGATCCACAGTAAGGCTATCATCCAACACTACCTTTTTATTTGACATTAATGAGATGCTCTCTCTTTGATGATATTGGGTATAAAAGAAGGCTGGACTGCTTCAGTGAGCTTGTCTGCATACATTTCATATCTACCAGTCATCTGGAAAAGAAAAGCCAAAGCTTCAGTTGTTTTGGTGAGCTGTGGAAGCACCTCAGTAGAAAATATTTATATTCACCCTTTTTTTTGAATGATGACATACTATTAATTTTTCCCCAAATGTAAAATAATTCACTCAAAACGCAAGACCTGCAGCGTCTTAGCACAAACTAACATACTTTTCTAAAAGAACTCACATTGTGTTGCCTAAAACTATACTTCTACCCAAAAAGAAGGATGTTTCTACTCTGAAAAGTACAACTTCAAATTGAACACCTTCCTGTTTTGCAGCCTATTTTGGTTATCCTGGAGAGAATGTTTTGGTTATCCTGGAGTTGAATGTGAAAGGTGGACTGACTTTCTTAGCATCAACAATACTCTCTTTTAAGTGAGTTATGTCAATGAAGGCAAAGGAGCGTATCTGTAACTATCTTGTCATATTATGTCCTTGACAACTGATGAACTTACTTTTGGTAGCAATGTGCCACTGATGGTATTTAGATTGCTCTTTAGTCATTATTAGTACAAAATATTCTCATTGCTTTGGGTGATACAGTAAGTTTGGAGGCTGAAATACAGCACTTTATGTAGTGCTATCACCCTCTTCCGAAGTGTACAGTCTACAGCACTGGCAGTGAGAGGGGTGAATTACTTCTTCCTTGCCAGAGTGTCATGAGGGCTACTTGTTTAACTATTTTCCTGCTGTAAGTTTAGCAAAGACATTCTACTTAACATCCCCTTCAGGCATCACTGAATGCAAACTGCAGATACTACAGTAGGTTAAGTAGGTTCCTGCTTGCTATCAAGGGTTTTATGCAATGGATAACTGATGACTTCATACTTCCTCATTCCCCTCGTATCAAGAACTACCTGTGTCTTGGCCACAAACGGGAGGAAAAGGAAACAGATATCCCCTGTCACATGAACAAAAGCCACAGCTGTGCCTTATGTGCCGGAAGACCAACAATAGCAATCCACACTATCAACATAAAGCTAAGGTGCTGAAAACACAAGTCTTGAACACAACAAAAAATAAGCAATTCTGTACAAAACAGCCAAAGGTCAGTGTTTCAATTTTACTGTTTATTTTTCCTAATCAATACAACTGCTTTTGTTCAGATACCCCTACGACACTGTGGTGAGCAATGCTCCATGTGCTTCCTGACACACTAAATCTCTATTCTGCTATCAGGGCTTCAGATTTCCATGGCAAAGCAAAACTAAACACCTGAGTTAAACAACAGTGGGAATCTCTCAGCACAATTTAATTCCACTGCTACAACAACCATCTACCCACTACACACATCTGTAAAATAAATGTCTCTTAATAAGTAGAGTCCCATCATGCCACCAAACCAGTATTCAGTGCGGTACCCCACATAGCTTGTACTGGCACCATTGAAGGGTTAGCAAATTGCAGTTCTGAGGTGGCAGTTTCTTAAACCAGCAGCGCTGCTGGACAAATTAAATCAAATGACACTCTCAGGAAAGCTGATCCAAATGAGCTTTATCTCAGAATATTAAAAAAATAGTAATAAAATTTGTTAAAGCCACATGGAAAAGCTTGAAGTCATCTGAACTTGATCGAGGTAAACTCGGAACTGTGTTAGGATGCTTTAGAGATGAATGTACACAGTTCTCTGTGGCTTCAACATGTCCCTAAAGTTCAGGGAGTTAACAGTGCAAGAAGTTTCCATTCAGAAAGTTCTCAGAAGCATAAAGATTGTTGTGGGTTTGGGTTTTCACTGAATTTCATTTAAACTGACAAATAGGGCCTACAGGAATACAAAGATCCACCATATTAGGCCAGATCAAAGGCCCATCTCAGCTCAGTGCAAATGCCCACATACCTTGCCTAAGGAAACCACATGTACTTCCCTAGCAGTACTTGGAGATCCTGGCACTCTACTGCAAGGACCAAGGCTAACCCATTCATTTAAAAGCTATTGGCCTAGTTTTCCTGAATTTGGCTTCTGCTTTTAGGAATCCATTTGTGGCTTTGGCCTCCAGAACATCCTGTTAAATTAGTACAGCAATTTAAGCCCTGGACTGTTGAAAAACAACAACAAAAGAGGCTGTCTTTTAACTACTGCAAGATCCTAAAATCATTATGAAAGCTTGCTTGTTCTAACATCATATGTAACTGTGTTTCGTTATAAGCAGGCTTACCTTAAAATTCCATTTGTCACTGACTTGCCTGCAGAGATTCAGATCCATCTCTACCACCAGAAGTCCATCCCGAACACGAGAGAGTCCTGGTGTCCTGCTGCCATCTGGTGCAGCTACATAACTTGAGCCATAAAAATAGCCCAAGTCATGGTGTGCTTAAAGAGATTTTTGAAAAGCATGTAATGCCATCTGCAAGTAAGTATACAACTTCACATGCAGCATCCCATAAAACCTGGCTCTATTTCTTGTGGTTGCTCACCAACTTGCTTTAAGCAAGGCATCATCCTGAAGAGTCACAGCATGATCCTAAGGTAACTGCATTTTTGACCAGTAGTTACTTTCATGCAGAGTACTGCTTTCACATATATTGAATTAATAGGAGAAAACTCCCTGCACTGCCTTCTAAATAATGTATGATTATGCCTTACCAGCACTGAGTCTCTGAACTAAATGCTTTGCTTTCATTGTTTTTTATTTAGAATTTAAATGAATTCTAATTGTCAACTCATACATTTCCAAAACAGCTGACAAAGATGCACCCATTCCATTGTCAATACAAAGGTCAGAGGTGAAACCACTGGGATTTGAGGCACAAGAAAAATCTTCATATTGCACAGCTCTCAGTTGTGCCAAAAATCGGCCACATTTGTTGCATCACTAAGCAATGGAACCACAGACCTTTTTCATGCAGCTGCTACAAATACTTAGCCCCAGAACTAGGTAAAAAGAGGCTCAGGCCCACTCCAGATGAAGCCAGAAGCAGTCACTGCTGCCACAGGACAAATTACAGTATTTCAACATACAAGTGAAGCCGATACAGGCAAATCTCCTGCTATTCTTTGAGCATTCTCTTTGACTTCCAGCAAATCTGTGGAACAAGGCAAAATGGTCTGGCTGGGGATTTAGTCTAGGACTATTACTGTTACTAATCTTACAATTACAAATAAGAAGTCATGCATGCAGTAACAACATGGGCTGACTTGTGGGATTTCTGTCTTCCAGTCCTACAGCACTACATTGACTCCAAAATGCTTAGCTCTCTGAAAATATAGGAAACCTTAAGCATCAGCTTCTGGTGACCACATACTGTGGTGCCTTTAGTAAGAAGTGCTTCTTCCCTCCAGCTTATAAAACAGCAGTCTTGATGGGATAGACACTTGTGGGAGAGCTATTGTTTCTAGTTAACAACTACTAGCAACTGCTGAATGTGATTTCTGAACATACCTTTTCCACCATCTCCAGAAGTAAAGGGATTTTTGTAGTATTCCTGTGAAACAAGAAGAATCCGTAGGTGGCAGCATAATTCCATTTCACTCAAGAAATCCTTGCTAGGCTATCGTATTTAATATGTAATTTTATATAAATCTAGTGAGATTTTTTTCTTGCATACTATCAGCACTGTCTACAGGAAATCATCAGAGAGGCCTAATCTCTAAGATGGACAGGGTAGAAAGCAAGATCTTTTGTGCCACTGCCTGTCTTTCATACACTTCGGGGAACATGACTCCTATCAGTTTCACAAGTCTATCTTTAGAGGCAAAAGAGAAGACATTCACCGAAACACATCTGTATGGATCACAAAAGAAGGTAAATGTATTCACATAATGAAAGAAACAAGTCTGGATTTTTTGCCACAGCCTTAAAAAGAACACACATTGAGGGTATCTGAACTAATCTGAAGGCAAGAACGACCTCTTCTGTGCAATATTAATTTTTAACGTAGAATTTCAGTGTTCAGAGGGAGGTAGTACCTGTACAACAGCAAACAGTTGTGTACCACTGACTGAAGGATGTATTTAATCTTCAGTCATTTTGGCTAAAAGAATACTTATTTCAACACAGAAACCAGGAGAATTAGCAAAAGGGAGGGTGCCGATTACAGAAAGCAATTCAAGAACAGGAAGTGGCTGCAACCAAAAAGTAGGCTGCCAGCAATAAGGCAGCTCTCAATCTCTGTCCATCATTGTCCATCTTCAAATCATATTATAAACATCAACACAGTAGTTATACAGTAGAGGAATCTACGCATTCCAGCGCTATTCAGTTTATTACCTTGAATTAACTCACCCTAGAATGCTTAAATTATGAAATTAAATAAGTGAAGATACACACCGTTCCGACCCTGTTGATGGGACACGTAAAACAGTGATTAGCTATGGCAGCATTTCTGGCTTCAACTGGCCACATTGACTCACTGCAACACACAAAAGAGCAGGCAGGTATTCACTACTTGCTACGGCAGTGCTGAATTCAGACTGACAGTCTCAACACTACATCTTCTGACAAAAAAGTCAAAGTTACCTACAAAGACAGATCTTGGTCTTAACAACCACAACTGTTTTCTGCTCTAATACAAGTTTAAGGTGTTCTACCTGATAATCCAGTAAATACGGTTTCATCCTGGGAAAAAAGTAAACTTTAATACAGCTCAAGACTTTCAAAGCAATTAAAGTGTAAAATGTTTTACACTTGAATTATGCAAAGGATTTACACATGTGCTTTCATATTCCATTAACTTTCAATACACCAAACACAACTCTGCGGCAAAGCTGCAAGATTCATACAAGTCACATCCTTTTTCTTCCCCAGACAGTTGAGGAGAGGCTTTTGTAGCAATGAATAGGGGAGAAAAAAAAGAGGGAGGAATAATTAAAAAAAAAAAGAAAAATGGCCCTTTTTACAAAGGAGATTTCAATTCTGATTTATGTTTAAAAATGAAAGAAATCTTCTTTTTGTTAGTTTGATACGCAGGGATCAGACTAGTTAATAGGATGCCTGGAAGTATTCAGAGCTCCAAAACAAAGGTGATATACTTGTACACTCCTGTGACAGCTTGTACCTGCCAGATTCTGAATACCAAGACAAGGTTGCAAGCATCTGACTCATTAATCTCCCAGTCAGACTCCAGAATCTTAAGAGCTGGGCACTGGACTGATTGCAAGGACTTGGTTTATTGCCTCTTCTCTCAATTGCTTTGAGTCTGGCAGCCAGCTCTTCTAAGAAAAAGGGATTTTATTGAAAAGCTCCAGAACATTACAATTTCACAGAAGAGAGACAGAAAAAAAAAGGCTATAGCCAAGGAGCAACCCCAGAGACAGTTTTTACATCAAATACTCTTTCTGCAGTAGAAATTTTATGCTTAAAAACAATCGAGTGAAAGCTACTAATTTGGAGAACCTGAAGCACTGATGAAGCGCTGTGTGACAAGGTAATTTCTGTTTGCTCTCCTGTTAATGGGCTGCAAGTGGCCAAACATCACAAATATTCCAGTACTGACATAAACGACTCAAAAGCATTGTGTATTCAACTCTTTTCAAAGGCCATTTCCCAACATTAATATAAATACATAAAATATCTTTTATACCACAAAATCTTAAAGGCAGTTTGAATGACAGACTCTAACCTGCAGTTCTACCCTCCAGGATTGTAAATACATGGTTCTCTCCATCAGAACTAGCTGTAGGTATGAAAATTTTATGCCTGTAATATATTTTTCACAGTTTCTCCCCTATTATGAATGCTTATCATCCTCAGAACTGTCTAGCTGGTCAGCAAAATAAAAAATAGATTAATATTCTATGACCAGGAAAACTCCAAATTTACATTAAACATGAAAAGCAAAAGGAATTGGGGAAGCTTGAAGAAACAGAAAATGGAATAAAAAGAAGACATTCCTCTCACATTTCTAACTCTGCTACTGTCTTGCATACCCAGTGAGCAAGTCTGTATTGCCTGAACATTTCATACGCTAAGGTTTATACAGCTGACACCACAGAAATCTATTCATCTAGGTTTAAAGAAATAAAAATGAACGTATTCTGCAATTAGTCCAAGCACACAAGCTCAGCTGAAGGGAGAGAGAAATGA
>JAOEHY010020558.1:0-15440 GCA_025447955.1 Psilopsiagon aurifrons
CTCACCCAGAGACTTCTTTTCTCCAGGCTGATCAATCCCAACTCTCTCGGCCTTTCCTCATAGGAGAGATGATCCAACCCCTTAAGTGTCCACTTGCCCCTTCACTGCACTTCCCAGTATGTCTATGCTTCTCTTGGACTGGGGAGCCCACAGCTGGACACAGCACTCCAGGTGTGGCTTCACCAGGGCCAAGTAGAGGAATACAGAAAACAACTCAGCTTTTTGGCTGACAACTGCATGGCCATGACAGTGGAGAAACACCCCACATACAGCCAAATGATTCTCTGCAGCTTGGATGGTATCATATCACCTCTGAGGAGGAAGTGGCCCACATGTTACACTGAGAAGTATTTCCTGTGGTGCTCCGAGGGAGGTCACCTCACCAGAGAAAGCATATCTCAAAAAAAATCTGCCTGTAGTCATAAGAAGGGTTTAACCAAGATAAGAGAGGTGTTGTGAGAATGAAAAATGGAGAAGAGATTAATGACTTTTTAATGCTGTTTGTTTAACAGGTGGTGCCCACGTTTCACTGCAACATCAGACTGGGGACACAGAGGAACATGATTTATTGCAACATGAAAACTTGGCCAAACCAGGAGGTCAAGTCTATCAAAGATAATTCCTGCTTTCGCAACAGCTGAAGTTTGTCACAGAAACTGTGGTGTGTTTGCTGGCTGTGGAGTAAGCAGAAGAAGCAGTGAAAGGAAGCTCTCCAGGGCAGTAGTAGATCAAGCCCACCAGAGCGTGTCTGGCATTCACTGTCATTCCTCCCAGCACATTCCCAGCTGGTGTCAGGACGTGGGATCTGACCCCGTATCTACCCTACCTTTATATTCAGTCTCTCTTCCAGCCACCTAAACCACTCAGCTATCCCTGGACACTCTCACACCTGCAGTGGACCCAGCAGAAGACTGAGAGTCTTTTGCCCTCAATCTTTTAATGATCTGCACTATTAGACTGGGAAGAACACTGTTTTTTTGTTCTCTCTCTGAAAAGCAATAATCTCTTTCTTTGACGGAAGATTACACAGCACTATCTGGATTAGCCAATCTATCCGTGCTTAAGAGCTCTGCGTGCTTCTGTAGTTGAGATTTGTATTAAAATACAAATGCTGAAGTGACTGATGGCTCTGAAGGATAAACTTGCTAAACTAAATTGTGAGTTGAAATATGAGTATCTGACTCTGGGACTGATGAATAGTCATTTTGAAGAGAAATATTACGGGAAGTGCTTTACATATATTATGATTTTGACAATAAGGGAAGGCTATTATGGTTTAAAGGCAAAAAAAAAAATAGTCACCCAATCAATCCTGGTAACAAACCAAAATACCTATTCTTCATTTCTGTGCTTTCCTTTCTGCCAATGCCTTTGGTTCCTTAAACATTAGCATTCTTTCTGCATATGCTGTCTCATGTGGTATCTTATTTTTCAGGCTAAAATTTATTTGCTGTGTCTAGATTTATCATACAACACATCCATCCTATTCATGCTATATGAACATGCTTTGTTGTTGAACATGAGCTATTACTTGCTTATCTCAGAGCTGTGTGAATTGTAGCAATTTTGCCTCATTGCCTTTCAGAAAAGATTAAACTTTTTTTCCTTTGTTTTTCCTTTTTCCCTGACACATGTCCCTCTCCCATATCAGACCCTATAGCTGACAAAAAACTTAAGTGTGTGAAGCAACCTTCTAGCTCACAGCTGAAGTCATGCCTTGCTCTAGGCATTGGGCTTTAAAGAAAATCTGGACTAGAAAAAGCTCAGTAACAACAATAATGTAGAAGTCTATAAAAATCTCATCTGTAAATAACCATTGAAAGCCTTGAACTGGCTTGAGACAGCTGAGGAAAACTGACAGTCTTAACAGATGTTTGGTTGTCACAGAGATCCCCTGGGAGCCACATCTTTCAGAAAAAAGGGCTTGCATATGAGCCAAATGGTATCTTCACCAGCCTTTAACAGTGTAATCAGCACTGCATGATAACATCAAGTACACTGTTAGTTCTTACTAAGAGCAGAACGGCACCCAAATGCTCACAAATTTGAGGGAGAAAAATTTATACATTTCCGGTATTTATACTGAACATGTTCTTGAATTGAAAGATTAATGAGTGCCTCAATAAATGGAAGATTGAAAAAAAACCCACAAACACACCATGAAATTCAAGAATGAATGCAAGACGTCAGTTATTTGCACTTAAATACACACAGAGCTCTTGTTAAATCTAAAAGCATATTTTCACCTGTTAGTAGGTGTATAGGAATTAAATTCATCAATTTTCTGCTAATTACAGTACAGCATTCAGGAGACAGCGAGACTAAGCTGAATGCCACTGGGACCAACTCTCACATCTAAATACAAGACTCATGAGGAATCATAGCGCCCACGCAGCCTTGGTTTAGAGACAAGCTATGTCTAAGCGTTGTGCCACATCTAAATTAGTATGCATGTTATCCAGAGCTCACCCCTTTGTCCCCAGAGAACATGAGAGCCAAAAGTATTGGAGAGACAGCTATTGATTTAATAATTCAACAGCTGCAAAGAAACTCAAGAAATGCCTGAATTCCACCTCTACCACCTGCCTGATTCTTGGAGATACACTCATAAATGCCATCACCAATTTCAGAGACACTGTCTCAACCTAAACCTCTCTCTCAGTCTTAAATCACCAAGCATAGCCACTACAGAGCAGATCTGCTAGGCACTGCTTGTCAGGATTTCAAACTCTTTGGGGCAATGGCCACATACATCAGATGACTACTAGTCCACAGGGCTATGGGTGCTGTAGGAGGACCTGAGGGAAGGGACAGCTTCTAGCTCCACAGAAAACAGGAATATGGCCAAGGTGGGTGAAGGGCTACACAAGTGTATTTCACAATACAAGGGGCACAGACATCACTGGCCAAGTCAAAAGGGTTTTGCTGTCCCCAGACAGCTCCCTCAAGCAAGCCTCTAGGCACTTGTATCCTTGCACTTAACCACAGCCTGTCGAGCTTCATTCCTGAAGAAAACCACTGTTAAATTATTGCACTTGACCTGAAGCTAAACTTTCTCTGTGCAAAAAGACAACCATCCCACTGAAAAAAAACAAACCATCCACCTCAAGTGTTTTAGGTTAAATGTCTGCTACATTTATTATGTTTACCAGTACTACTTAGGGCATGATACTTTTACAAAAATAGTCTTATGTCAATCAATTTTAGAGTTGTTTTCTCTTCTAGGGAAATAAAAAGAAAAGGAGAAAGGGACTTCTGCTAATACACTGCCTTTCAGAATGTGATATCCAAGGAGGACTTTTTGCTTTGTTTTGGTTTTTAAGGAAATGAAATCAGTAAGCCTATGTTAATGCATTATACACAGAGAATGATTACAGACAGAAGCTGCATGCAGTTCAGAATTTCAATCTTCTGAGGCTTTTGCTCTCCAAAATTAGCTTCCAATTTAGTTTGTCAGGTCACTCTTTCTTTACCTCTATTGTTCATGAGACTCAGAGAAACTGCTGTCTGAAAAAGAAAAGGCCTTTTCAGTTCTTCTCTACCTAGCTTCAGAAGCCTTACATTATAAAAAAAGTAAAGGTTTGTTTTGAAACTGAAGCCGCAACCCTCCAACTGCAGCAGCTGTAAGACAGCAACGTTATTTATTTGGTGTTTTTACACATTTGCACAGAACCAAGCTATACTAAGGAAATTCAGGAAGACCCGAACTTACTAATCTTTAAACCTCCCTCATGCTGTACAAGCTTCGGCACTCTAAGTGACTTCCCCTGTTCCCTGTGCCATTAGGAAATATCAGAATTAATCAAGAGCCATGTTTCAAACTTCAATCCAGCTTATGAAGTCCATTCCTAATGTTCTTACTAATAGAGCTATAGGCTCATGAGCATTTTTTTTTGTCCCTTTTGTCAAAGACACCACAGTAGCTTTGCCCTTCAGCAGCAGGCAGAAACTTCTCAGGAGAAATTCAGTCTCACTTCTATATTTCTACCTCCATTAAAAGGTCTCCTTCACACCAAAGATCTGAACTTCAATCTCAAATTTAAATTTAAGACTCTGGATTTCAAATTGCACTGGAGACATGAAACCAAGTGCCAAAGCTGCTCCTGCAATATTTAAGCACCTTTTGAAGGCAGTGATTAACTTTGAAAAAGGCTGCATTTCAGGGACAGGTAGGAAGAAAAAGAAGTTTGCAGGATGGCAGTGAGAAAAATCAGAGTTTTGAGAAGGCTGCATGCTGGGTCTGATCTCTTCCCTCTCCTCCCCCTGTCAACTCGCTCTTGCAGTGATATGATTCTTTTCAGGCTTTTTTCCCTCCTCTGTCAAGATGTTAGTTTTGGAGATGGGTGTTTGTTAGCAAAGGTTTTCAAAACCTGGAGAGCTGCATAAAGGAAAGGTGAAGGCAGGACACTCCTGACACATCAGGTCTATCTGTCCTCCCCAGAAAAGGCTGTTCCCAAAAGCACTGCCGTACCCACACGGGGGGGCGCTCATTATAACATCCTTCTAGCTGCACTTTCTACCTTCCTTCAGAACGGCTTGCTTATGGCTTTTAGTGATTTTCTTCAAGAACAACACTGAATGTTTGCATGATATTTTCTAGTAATATCCCTAAAACACTGTAACAAAACCAAAGTGGATAAGCATAATTTTTCTGGTGTTTTTTCTGTCTATACACTGCAATAGTGAAAAAACAAACTTCCCAAAATATGAAAGCCAACAGACATAAAACAGTTTGGGTTGGAAGGGACCTTAAGGATCATCTACTTCTAACCCTCCTGCCATGGGCAGGGACTCCTTTCACTATACCAGATTGTTCAAAGCCCCATCCTGAACTTTTCCAGGGACGAAGTAGTCACAACTCTTATGTGCCAGTGCCTCACCACCATCATAGTAAAGAATTCTTTTCTTAATGTCTAATCTAAATTTATGCTCTCTCAGTTTAAAACCATCTCCCCTTGTCCTGTCACCACATGTCCTCGTAAAAAGTCTCTCTCCAGAATTCTTGTAGACCCCCTTTAGTTACTGGAAGATCGTGATAAGCCCTGAGCCTTCTCTTCTCCAGGCTGAACAAGTCCAACTCCCTGAGCCTGTCTTCACAGGAGAGGCGCTCCAGCCCTCTGATCATCTTCATGGCTCTCCTTCAGACTTGGTCCAACAGGTCCACATCCCTCTTGTGTTGAGTGCCCCAGAGCTGGCCACAGTATTGCACATGGGGTCTCATAAGAGCAGAGTAGAGGGGCAGGATCATCTCCTTTGATCTGCTGGTCCCGCTTCTTTTGATGCAGCCCAGAATAAGGTTGCCTTTCTGGGCTGCAAAAAAGTCCAGCTATGGCACAAGGACTGGCCTTTGGTTACTCTGATTGTATTCCCTGCTAGAATAGCTGCGCCACATCTCTGGGAAAAGGCATATGGTCAGGCAACTGCCCGCTGGTCTGCGCTGTCTTAACCACAAGAATGTACGCAGGTGGCCCCAGGTCTCAGCACAAACAAGGTGATTCAACTCCAGTGGTTTTATTTCCCAGATAATTAATAAAGGGAATACAACAGACAGACGGCTTTTGTTCCCCATTCCACCTGACCTATTTAGGATATTACCAAGGAGCAGAATTTGATTGTCATCATGGGTGTTTCTCAGAATTATTCAGATGAGTTCAAAGGCACAAACAGAAAGCAGTTTTTCATTCCATAATACCAGGAAGACTGCATGATGGAGAGAGCAAGCAAAAGCTGTTAAGCTATGTCACAATAATGTGTTTGATTAATTAAAAATAAGAACAATCATTTTTAGTCAGATTTATTCTAACATTTTTACTTAAAAACTTGGCAGGGCCATTTAAAAGGCAGATTTGATTCTGAAGCAAAGTAAGATATAATTTTTTTTGAAAATTCTTTTTTTATTTAAGCAGCAGCATTCCTCCCCCTGCTATTGGACCTCTTTATTTCTCTCTCTCCTTCTCAAACATGCACACTTCACTCTTTACCTTGGCTAATACTGTAAAGGCAGCAGCTCTGGGAAATGAACCAGCTTCACCTGTGTTTCGTACATCATTACAACTGTTAACCAAGTTCCACTACAAAAATCTTTATTACAAGGGAGAACAGAGACATGCAGGAACACAGCTTTATTTCCAGATACCAGGTTGAGTTTGTAGGGCAGGAAGCTTAAAGACTTTGCTCATTCTCTCAGGTTGAGACTAAGTCTGCTAGTACACACTGCAACAACACACAGAAGACAATCTCCTACTTCCAATTGCTCCGCAAATCAACCACTACACAGGACTAGGCTATCTTCTACTTTTGCCAGCAGTTAAAATTGGTTGTGTGATAATGGTACTTCATGTTCTACAGCAGCCCAAGGCTCCAACATTTTGCCTGCTACAAGGAAGGCAACAGACTGCTACTTACATGCTGCAGCTCATGGTGCTCAGGCCACTGAATTGTGGAATTTTGTCTGTTAGCACCAGCAAATGTTGTCGTGCACACCTGCCGTGGAGACAGTTTTTAAACCTGAACAAAAACGTACAGGTGGTATCACTAGTGTTTGGTCACTTGCCAAGAAAAGGCCAACCCAAAGGCTCACCAGAGCGCAGATGAAAGTTAACTTCATCTGGAACATGTAACACATGCCAATATTCATAACTACAGCTGTTGAGAAATTTTCTGAACTCTTTCTCCCCTCCCATATATTATTTATCTCAGCAGTTTAAATGCAAAAATCTGGCACTTTGAATCATGCAAAATGTTTGTTATTCTCTGAAGGACTCTGCATACGTGGAGTAATGAGAAGATTATTCTGTGACGTATAAGCTGAAGCACTGTGACTGCGTGAGATGTTATCTTCCTACAGCACTTATCTGACTTTTGGAAAGTGTGACCACCTTTGGACTCCGCTGTCTCATTTGCAATCGGAGAACCACCAAGAAGAAAAATGAATGAATGAAATAAAAATCTTTCTAGTCATAGAAATGTACCAGTGGGACTCATGAATCACTTTCTTACATGCCTCACATTTCACTCATACCCATAGCAAGCATCTACCAGACAGCACAGCGAATGAAAGCATAGGTCTTTTCTTACCATGCTTAAGCAGCATGGTAAGATTGCCCTGAATACCTTCTAAATTGGTATGGCATGCTCTTGAAAAGAAGCTACAACTGTCGATTTCTTATGCTGCAAACACTGCCAGTAAAGGTTTCCGAATCAACAGGTATCACAATAGAATTTCGAAAGTAAAGTTTCCAATTACACAGGAAAAAAGTGAGAGAAAAAACCCTCCCAAAAGATTTCAAAGTTGCAATTTCCAAAATAAATCTGAAGCCTGCAGTTGAAATAGACACCCTAGTATATTATTTTCTATGAAAAAAACTATTGCTGCCAAAGGCAATCTTCAAAATACACCTCCTGCTGGCCTGATGTATTTTGTTTTCCTTAATACTACCATAACCTTTTCAAGGGGGGACACACAGGACCTGACCTTCCATATAGCGGCTTAGCAGGTAAGCCTTTTCTTTCTGTAGAAGCTGCAAATGGCTGATCTTCTCAGGTATAAAGGTTCCTATTGTAGCAAAATAAGAAACTTTGGCCTTGACATGAGCCTAAACACAAGCTGCAGCACAGTGGCGGGTTCCAAGGTGCTCTTGTATGGACCACTGCTGCAGGGAGATACACAAACAAATAAAAATAGCTGCCAAAAGGATCCAATTACTTGTTTCCTGTCAAATGGCAGGAGCTAGCCTTTAACACGAGAAGGCTTATGCTCCCGCCCAAGTAGAGAGGTGACTCTCAGCTCTTGAGTTGTCATCTGTTCTTTAAAACAAAAATGCCAATTGGAAAAACTAGTGCTATCAAGCAGCTTTAGATCCCTAGGAATGGATTCATTTGTGTCTTTAGGGAGGACAAGCTCACCAAGTGTTACTGCAGCATTAATACCTTTCCTCTTTTTAAATAAAACCAGAGTAGCAACAACTCTGAGACAAGCATTTTCCATAAATACATGTAGTCTAGCTACAGCAGGTTTTGCTAGTAAGTAGGTACAAAAATAAACCAGCCATAAAGCTAAATAAAATCAACTAATTTTAGTACTCACAAGCTGAGCAAAGGGAACAAAATCTACAAGCAACTTCTTTTTCACAATTTTTAATTATTAGTAAGCAGTGGTGAGGGAAAAAAAAGGATTGTAGAGTGCAATTACTGTCTTAACAGATTCCCTTCAAAAGAGCCTTTTAATAATGACACATTAATTGTACTCAATGAATTGTAATTTTCAGTTGAATAAGTTGGTGGGTTTTCCCCCATCTAGCTTATTTTCCTGAAATTCCCTCTCCACCATACCTACAGATTTCATCTACATGAGGACTCTTACAAGAAAAAAAAAAAAAAAACAACAAAAGAAAAGTGAAACAAACAAAGGTCCAGAACATCTGTCCCTTGATATCCTCCCAGTAAAATACTCTTAGACATAGAAAGACAGTAAGAGCAGAAGGAAGGACAGGCAAAAGGAAGATGGAGAGAAGACCTCTGAGGGAGGAACGAGAAGAGGGGGAAAAAATGTATTATTTTATCAATCTGTGGGAAAAGAGAGAGCAAATGCTGACTCTGGCCCAAGGCTTTCTGAGGGCACAAGAGCTGACTTTGTTAAACGGCTGCTCTCAGATGTATGTGGCTGAAAGCCCATCGGATAGCCATGCCTGGAGGAAGCCTGTCAAAAAGGCAGGCACATGGGCAAGTTCAGCAGCCAAATTTCCATCCCAGGGTGAAAAAGTTTACCAAGCTCCTCAGTGAGGCTCCTAGGTGTTTCTGGGCTGCAGCAGCCTTTGCTGTGCACAGCACACAGCCGCTGCTGCATCAAACCCAAACCATGCAGTTGATGCAGATGTGCTTTAGGTGCTGCCAACAGTAATGGAGCTCGCTCCATGTGTTGCGAAGCCACCCATAAAAGCACAGCAGATCGCTCATGAGGAAGCTCCCATTGTCACAACCAGACCGTTACCAAGCAGAGTTAAGCTAGTTTCTACTAGCTCAGTTCTTAAACGCTGCAATCCAATCACATGGGTGGCTGCGATGTAGGCATATGCAAAGAAGAGGAGACGGAGCTAATGTTATTTTAAAACTAAAGGAGTTGATACGCAGAAAGTTGCGAATAAAATCTATTTTAGTCCTGGACTATTTCAAGTGCCTTGAAGGACACTGAACTAACAGATAAAAATTCAAATATAAAACTTTTTTTTTTAACAGCAGCCTGGTATCTGTAGAACATGTACTGCATTTGCTCCATGAACTCAGATCTCTATAGCAAAACCAGGCTGAAAAGCAGCAAGATGTATGATAGTCCCATCAATGGCAGGAAAAAACACTTCCTTCTTCTGAGGCAGCTGAGTGCTTTTGAAGATTTGACCTATTCTGGACAAAAATAGGAGCAACAAGTTCCTTCATTTATTTACACAAATTATGATTAAATCTGTATTTTATAACCAGTAAGAAAAGGGAGAAACATGTCTCATTCACACTGGAGATGCACATGGGCAAGGGTATGACATTGTATCAGCTCCTTTTTTACCTAATGTGCCTACACTTGACAGTGACCAGATAACATTTCAGGTCAGATTCACTTCCCCTGCAACAAGCGAGACATTTTCACAGATAATAAAATGTGGAGGCAATGTAATAGCTAACATGTGCCTCACAGATCTGAAGTTTCAAGTGCTCTTCATGGCAATAAAGATCCCTGCAAGGCATAGTAGTTTTAAAATCTGTCTTGCCGGACGCTATCCCTAGAGCTCTAAGCCCTGTGGGTAGAGGAGGGGGAAACAAAAACAATCACTACCAAAAAAAAAAAAAAATAAGGGAAACAGTCCTTCAAAATCCCAAGCACCCAAACATACAGGAATTCCACATGGACTTTCTTTTGTCCACTTGTTCATTTCCATCTCATTTCCATTCCAAATCCCAACTAATTTACTTCTTAATAACAGGCAAAACAGTTATTTGCTCACCTTCTACTTTCCCTCTTTCCAAATTTAACTGATGTTTTTGCCTTCACGGGGAGTGAAATGAAAGGAGGGGAGGAAAGCATGAACCCGATACCTACTGCCACCACTCCTGCTCCCTACAATGGACCTTTTGCCCCAACCCACCAGGATGCAAATGCACAATTGCTACAATCAGTGACCCTGGATAATAAAGCCTTTACTGTTTCTCTGAAGGTGAGAACTGACTTTTAAAGGAGCAGTTGGTGGGGCTCTAAGCTGATTGACCCTGGAACAGGAGAACATCCTGAGGAGCAATGATTGTAAGCCTCATCCATCCAGCGTCACCTGCGCAGATATAGCAGGACACTGCACTGCACTTACAAACACAGCAAGACAAAGCCTTGCTACAAACCAGTAACTGTGCTATACTCAGGGGAACTTCATTGTAACTAATAGTCGTGTTTTAGATTATTTTCGTAGTACAGGCTCCACTACTTCCATGCAGTTCCTTTTGCAAGGGCTACTTTTGTACAGAAGGAGGTGCCAGAAAGCTGATTTGTAAAGGCAAGGACCCTTCTGTCAACACAAACCTGGTATGTTTGTTTGCTTTGCCTTTGGTCAAAAAACACTACTCTCCACTACACCACAGTACTGTATTAGTCCTGTCTTATGACTTTCACCTTGTCCTTTTTATTTTGCATACATCCAACAACAACAACCACAAAGACCTACTCAACTCATCATTTAACAACAGGAATATTTTGCATTTTGCATTTCAATAGTACTTCCATGAGAGAGATCTGGAGGGATCTTGATGCTGCCACCTCAAAATACTCCAATATGCCAAAGCATTTGTCTTTGCTTCTCAGGCCTCCCTTTCAGCTTTCATAAAGAGCTCAGAAATAAACACAGAAGACCCATGTAATTATTAAAAGACAGAAAAAAAAATGGAAAAAAAGAAATAAAGGGAGAGAGACGTGGGCTGGAGCTTTCCTTCTGGTATTTGAACCTGGAAGGATCATATTTTCAAACCTTCTGTATCTAGAAAGACAGTAAACCCCCTTTCGGCTAAATTAAGAAAGCAGAGCTTAGCTTCTTAGGGAATAGCACTGCTTCAGAAATTGGGCCCTTGTCACTTAATATAACAAGACTAGCAAAGTGATGAAATTACAAGAGCAGTTGAATCTTTCCTCATAGTCTTCATTCCTTCCAACACTCAGGAAATAAGAGCTATCAACAGTCAAGGAAGAATGGCTGCATGTTCGGAACTCACTAATGTGCGTGCTCATCACCTTCAAAATACCAAGCTATAAATTATTAGAGTACATGACACACTTGAGGTGTTTAATATATATCCTTCTTTATCCTTCTTTTATTTAATAGCCAGAAGAAACTGAAGCAAATATATCCTCCAATTACATGGGAATTGGAGTCTGTGTTTCAGTGAAAGCCATTAGACCTTAAAACGTTGACCTTAAAACTCAGAGCAAGTTTACAGGCCAGGTTTTTATTCACCCCCTGCACAGAACAAACTGCCATTAGGAAAAACAATAGACAATACCTCTTCATGCACAGAATGAAAAATTGACACTGAAATTTCAAAAAGAAGCCATGGCATTCAGAACACAAATCAGATCCTATCGTGGTTTCAATCAGACCACAGGTACGTGACTCTCAGCTCTCAGAAGGCACATGGCTCAGCCTCTCTTCACAATGAAGTTGCAGTAATAATATTCACCTGGTCTCAATAAAACAGAATTTGGCAATGCAGCACGACTGGCAGGACTACCACTACCTCATGCAATGATGATTTTCACAAGAGGCAAGATGAGGCAACAGCACTTCCTTTGCAAACATTTAATGCACTCCAGATGGACTTTAAGAAAACTGCAAACAACATGGGGTGCTTTGAGAGTCTGACTATTCTGCTGGTCAAAAGTTCATTCAAGAAACAAAATTAACATGAAGAGAACTGCAGTGATAATAGTGAAATAACCCTGAATGATCTTTGACTGAGTTCCTCACAGTGCTTATAATCTCAGCGCAGGCAAAATAATAAAATATAGAGCAAGGGAATTCCATCAGATTATTTAAAGAAATAAGAAGTAAGAACAGTGCACACAATTCATATTGGGCTCTTGCCATCTCTGAGTTAAATCTGGACTTGGAGAAGTGCGCCTACGTTTAAAGCACATAATCCGTCAGAAGTAGGACACATAATAATACATCCATGAAGTAAGAGACCAATCCATCGCACTCTTCAATACAATAGACCTTCTTTTTCACCTTTCACACATTTCTTAAGTAGGTCTGCATATGAATGAATGAGGATTAATGGGGCTAATGACAGTTGACGCCTACCTGGTAGCTAGTCTGGAGATCTGATACCATTAGGAAGGACACTGTATTGTAAAACTGGAAATGATCAGAAAGACTTTGGCTGCAAACGCTTTGCAAAACTTGATTGACTGCATTTAGGGTTCCTCTCTTGAAAATAAAATAAATTTGACTTCACACAGCTGCTCTATTTTTATACCGTCAGAACAAGTGTTTCAGAACTGCCATTGTGAAACTCAGTTCTGTGCTGTATTTATCTGCTATATGAAAAATCAGAACTGGAACATAAGCCAAATAGTCTGCCTTAAATGACCTGAGAAACAAAATTCTTTCATAGTAGCTTCCTTCCAAGAACAGAAATTAAACAAAAAAAAATCTAAAATTGCAATTGAGCAGTAAAGCAAGTTCAGTGGCACTGAAGTCTTTCACACTCATTCCCCATACCAGCCCAGTAGCTTTCAGCGCTTAATGCACACACTTTCAAAGTTACAGGCACCAGCACTACTGCAACCATGACATTAAATCTTGTGCCTCTTCTCATAACCTGCTATTTGGTCTTTGTCCACTACAGCTTTGTTTGCGGTTAACTAGCCCCTCTCTGTGACACCACCTGGAGCAGCAGATCTGCAGTCTACCTTTCTGCTCCACAGAAGCGAAGCCATGCTGCTCTGCAGCTCTTCGTCATTGCTTCATCCTTCTTCCTCTTCTCAAAATGTCAGGGCAGCATTAACCCCTGTACAGGTTCGGCAGTCCTTGGAGAACCCTGGATAAGGAAGAGTGCTCATTTGGAGGAAAGTTCCATGCTGGAGGGGTGCAAGAGTAGAGGAAGATGCCCAAGCATGACTTTACACTGAAGCTTGCAACATAAGGGAAAGCCAGGTTGGGAGTAGATTTAAATCAATATGAGACATCTTTCTTTTTCTACTTGATCATGGCCCACTCTGACTCAAGCAAGTACTTGGCCAAGGAGCTTAATGCTTGCCAGTACCAAGATACTTGCTTTTAATACCAGCACTGTGAAGGATGCAAGCAGCACTGTAGTGACTTTCCAGCTTTATACTGTTCATGGTGAAGCAGAAAAACAACAAGTACATTTGTGATCTTTAAGTCTTCCAGTTTCAGGCAGGAGATGAGATAAAAAATTCATCTACATCAAAAGTGGAGAATAAATTTTAACTGCAGTCTACTGAGTCATTACACGCCAAGATCTGATTTTGGAAACACAAGTGCATTTATAAGATTGCTTACAACCTTGGTGGGCCTACTCATGAATAAAACTTCGTATGTGCTAAACACCAGTGGCGGTCTTTTAAATAATTAACTTTGCATGATCTCAGAACTAGTTCAAAATAGTAAAACCTTTGCAACCAGATTCAGATTTTCGTTTTCAGATGGAAAAAAAAATCACCAAGGCAAGCTTATCTGAGACCTTACATCACATGCAATACAAGTAATACTAGCTGTTAGGCGTAAGTGAAGTCTCCAGGTGCACTGAGGGCAGCGCATTTCTCCCTCTTAGACCTCTAGTTCACATTATTAAAAGCCTACATTTTTCCTTCTTCATTTCTTCCAATTTCAGAATTTCCCATGACATATAAGGAGATGATAGGTTTGACAGTCACTTTTTCTACCTAAAATCATTTCTTCATTTAAGACATCCTGAATTGGATTGTTAGTCCAATCAAACCTGGTACCTTGATTCTGGCAGAAACCAATACGCTCCCTGAAGTAATGAAGCACACATAATAGAACTACTCAAATATGCAGCACACAACATGGAAGAAAAATTATTTCATAGCCTCTGTGGCTATCGGGCCACACCTTGATACAACAGACCCAGTTAGCTTTTACTTTTTAAACCCCTTTTATTGATCATAAAATAATGCCACACTTCCCCAATACATGTATTGATCTTACTGTCATGTATTTCAATTGCAGCGACAATGTGGCCAGTCCTCCTACATTCAAGGTGTAAAAAAGATTGCTCACAGAAGTCCAGAAATGTGGCAACGGCTGAACACTCTCTGTTGGCTAGGCTTTTCGGCATTCAATGGCTTTTTATTATGCAGAAGAGCCAAAGAACAAGGGTGGTTTTTTTTTGTGTACACTGGGAATGCAAGGGCCTAAACTCCCAAAGCAAACACGAAGTTCTGAAGTAAAGCCCTGAGGGCTTTCAGGAAATTAATCCCCACTCAGCTGACTAGTCATCCCCACCAGCAGCCCAGCACCGCTCCTCCTGGGATCTCATGACACAGATGAAAGAGCAACTACACTGCAAAAGAACTTCAGCAATGCTTGCGAAAGCATATGGGGGAGACTGAAGGAAACATGGTCTATTTGAAAACAATATTCTAAACACACGTATTCTTTGTGCAGTTAATCAGTAACACATGAATTCCAGACAGAAGGGGCTGGTTTTGCCTGGCCAGTTTAGCAGAATGATTCCGAGTGATTCTCCCGGGAGGATCTTTCAGGGCACCGATCACAATGCAAAGCAGCTTAAAAATGGAAGAATGAGAAAAGCACTCTCTGACTCCAAACCACAGCCATTTCGACTGACAGAACAACTCGCTTCAAACCAAACCGCTATCAGACACACACAGCCTGAAACCGGGCACCAGCTCCGCAGGATTCCCCCGGCAGTCACCGGCCCCCGCACCGCCCCGGGGGGGGGGGCAGAAACGAGCCTCCGGCCCGGCCCAAAAGAAATTCGTAGCCGCCGCCAGGCACAGGCACCAGACGGAGCCCCAGGCCGCCCGCATGCCTCCGGCGCAGCGCCGGGGCAGCGCACCGCCCGCCTCAGGCATCCCGCGGCCGCATGCTGCCGCCGCTCACCGCTCCGCTCCGTCGCCGCGCTGCCGGGAGAGGGAGAGAGGCGCTTAGGGGAGGAGAGGACGAACCGCCCCGCCCCTGGTGCCGACACGGAGAAGGAGGAAAAATAAGAGTAAAAAGGAAAAATAGTAGTAAAAAGGGAGGGGAAAAAAGTGGTGGATGGAGTAAAAAACGTGCGGCGGAGATGCGCTGTGTTGGCGCCTACCTGCGCAAGCCCCGCGGCTGGCCGCGCACCGCGCATGGAGGGAGCGAACGCGCCCGCCCGCAGGACCCCGTCCGCCGCCCGCCCGTCCGCCCGCCGCC
>JAOEHY010020559.1:0-15791 GCA_025447955.1 Psilopsiagon aurifrons
TCAAGGTCCCTCTGGATGGCATTCCTTCCCTCCAACATATCAACTGAACCACACAGCTTGGTGTCATCAGCAAACTTCCTGATGGCACATGTATCTGGCATTTATTTACATGGCAGACAAGTCATTCACACATTCTTCACATACACACAACGCTGAAAATGTTTTAGCACCTAAATCTGCAACAAAGCTAAAAGTTAAATATATAGAATTAGATTTCAGAGGTTCCTTCTTCTGACATAAACATGTAAAGCTTTACAATACGCAATCAAGTAAAATCTGAAAGAGCAGTAGTTTCTGTATGTTCTTCTGACCTCAAATTTTTAGATGCAATGCACAGTATCTACACACTTATACTTCAGGTTTACTGTTTTGGAGGTTTTCCTTGAATTTAAAGACTTTATTATCTCACTTGTAGCAGTGGATTTCTGATTCCTGCCATACATCAGAAGCTTTGCACCACTAGTACAAATTTATGAGGCAAGCTCTCTTGAAAACTGCATTGCTAATGCTTATTCATTTCCTTACTGATCAGTATAAGAATTTTTACGGCATGATTAATGTATGCTGGATGAAATTTTTGAACTAGTTTTTAGAAGATTTTGTTCTATATGGCAAATCCAAGCATGACAGGGTATAAATGGCTCTGTCATTTTTGTGCCCTCCTGACAGTGTTCACTTAGAGAGGACACAAGAGAGCAGAGTCTTTCGGGGTCTTTCTAAATTATAGACACCTTCGTTTTTCTGTGCCACCACACTGTCCCAGACTGCCAACACAATCTACCTCCCAAAACATGCTGTCTTCTATGCTTTCTCGTTCTGGCCCAGTGAAACTGCGGGCAGCTTTTTTGCACAAGCTTGGCCTTTCAACCAAGTAAAATATGGATCAAATAACATATGAGGATGCCTCTTAAGTCTTTTCTGTGATTGCGGTCTGTGTCTTCAGGTTCTTACCATAACCCTGCTGTTGTCCTGGATAGCCTTGCTGGCCTGGATATTGCTGCTGTTGTGGTGGATAACCCTGCTGCTGGGGAGGTCCTTGATATGCATCCTGCTGCTGACCATACTGTGAGTTTCCTGTAAGATGATTGCAAGAAAGCAAAAGCTTATAAAGATACCTACTTTATTAATTTTTTTCCCCTCTAAGATGCACAGCCAACAACACAAGAACAAAATGAAAATGCAATATTGATTTCAAAAACTGAACAAAACAAAGAAAACTCAAACCAAGGAGAAGGAATTCGGCCAAACAAACTGCAGTTAAAGCCAGTATTGCAAAGTTGAACTGCAGCATTTTCAGCATCTCTGCCAAACGAGCATTACATTTACTGGAACATCACAGTCATAAGACCATGACTATGCTAAATAAAATGGGGAAAAAAAAAAAAAAAAAAAAGAAAAACCAAAAAAAGACAAAATTAAGGACAGCTACAAGAGCACAGACTAGCTACACAAGATCAGCAAGCTGTTTCCTAGCGGCACTACAATTATACGAAATATATATACACACACAAAAAGATATACAACTGAACCAACAAATTTATGTTTAAATAAAATTTTCCACTGAGGTAAAAAAAAAAAAAAGAATAAAAAGGTCTCTAGAGTGTTTTAGTCATTTTACTGTTGTTAGAAATGGCAAATTGTGGTTATATATTTTAGGTGTTTGCAAGAAATTATTCTGAACACTTCAAGTTCCCTGCAATTTTCAAGACAGCCAGCAACTAGTATTCTACAAGAGCTTTGCATGGGTACAAGTCGTGTTGTGCAGGAATTTTTGTTCCCGTTGCGGGTGAGGGAGGAAAGGGAATGTATGTGCGTATGTGTGTGAAGGTATATAGATACCTCCTTCGTAGTAATGTTGTGAGGAATCCTCATAAGGCCTATCGTAGCCTTGTTCAGGATACGACGGTTGCTGATAACCGTAATCATTATGACCTACATCAATTCGACAAGAGACAGGAAGAAACGTTAATGGCCTCTGAGTGAAAACCCTCAAAATATTTCATTTCTCAGAAAAATGAAAAAAATTTCAACTGGATATACATGAAAAAGAATTTTCAAATGTATTAGCCAAAGACTTATTAATATGATTTCCTTTCATATTGAATTAACATGTGACAGGAAAAAAAAAAAGTCTTAATGCAGTAGTTTTAGCAACATCACAGCAAGGGATGGTCTTAACCTACTGATAATCCTTGTTGGAGGGGAGGAGGGGAGTATTTTATCTTTCACTCAAAAAAAAAATAATAATGAAAGCATTTAGGCCTTTCACATGTAAATAACCTGAATTAAATTAGAATGAACAAAGAAAGCAATTATCATACTTTGTCTAACACCTGTTCCGCTGACCTCCAATTCAAAAGCATATGCTGAAAGCAGTGTGAAATATAACAAAAAAAGCTCAATGAAGTTATGAACCACGGTCTACATTAAATTTTGCTTTTAAGCAACAGAAAAACAACATTCTCAAAAGTCTGCCTAGAAACAGAATTCCTAAGAAATCATTTTCTCTTACATTTCAGTCCTGAGTAGGATCACTGCAAACAAACCTTCCTTTTCTGACACATCTGATTAAGAAATCAATATATGCAGTAAGCACCCTACCTGTTGTTGCTTTTTATAGCAAACATTTCATCTTACAGATGACCAAAATATATCTTACTGCTAGCTTCAAGAAAACAAGCCAAAATTCTGCGTAATTTTAGTTTCAAATTTAAACATATTAGATAAATTTAGAATAAAATTTTGAAATTAAAAGAAAATAAGAAAATTCTAAACCTAAGAGGTCATCATATTTAGTTCTGCTATTTTACCACACATCATTGACTGAATCTAATATAAATACATACTCATCAAAACAAGTATTACAATAAATTCTCTTTAGGTGCTATATGAGTAATTATGAGGTAATGATAGGCTCTACAGAACAAATAGGTCTTAGAGAAATAATCTATGTTGCCACAGAGCAGTTGACAGTAACACTGAATTGACTCCACTACAGTAAATTGCCTGTAACCCTTTAAAGTTCATGTGTATAACATAAAAGCTCCAAAATGAAAGCTTACTTATGAGTTAATGCAACTTATAAGATAACTGCACAAATAACACATGTAAGCTTATACAGATGTGGGTTGATGTATCTTAAAATCAATTCAATAGAAATTAAAATTCAAACAACCAACTTGTATCCATTTATTTGCAATGAGTAGCTGCACTGGCAATTACTCCACTTTGCTCTGCATACATTCTTAAAACATTAACATCTATCACATTCCTTGAACTCTGTAAGATACCGTTAAGTTGCGCACACAGTTATCAGAGTAGTCATGAGTCAGCGTCTATGTTCTCCCAGCTTCTGCTCAGCCCAAAACCACTTTAATTGCAATTTTTCTAACTCATAACACAATCTAATAGCCTTCAGCATTCTAAATTCCAAGAAGCAGGAGGCCAGATTTATGGAATTCAAAGTTCCAGTCTTGCCTTAAAAGGACTGGGGGGACTTCTAAAGAGGATTCACAATTACGATCTCCTCAGGGCAGGGACCATTTCATTCCTTGGTAAAAATTACACTGAAGGCCCATACCATAGCAGCAATAACACACTGGTGCAACTTACATGAAAACTAAACACTAACTTAGAAAACAGAATATTTACAGGAAAACCACATCTATTTACCAAGTTTTACAACTTCAATAAATTCTTTAATAAAAGGATATTGCCCCCTCTCTTAATTACAAGAAAATTACAACTGTTTTAATCCAACTGAGTTATACTAGATATGCTAAGGAACCCTCTCCATTTTTAGATAAACCAATTACAGCACTTCATTTTGAACTACTAAAACTGTTGCTAGAGTTTCAAGTGGGAGTATTACAAATTAAATGCTTTCAGTGAGTTGTAAAATTAACTCGTCATAGTACCTTAAACTGTAGTAACAATTCTGAATTTGGAAGGTTTTGTAAATGTGAGGTATGACATCCAATTACTACTCTTGCCTTATTCCCTAATTTTGGGCATATGACTACATTAGTATTGGGCAGGTATAGAAAATGGGAAAGTTAACATTTATGAGAGATTACCATCAGGGTAATATTGCTGGTTCATGCCTTCTGGAGGACCTTGTCCACCATGACTGTATTGGTCCCCATAATAGTCTTCCTGGCCTGAGTACTGCTGTGGTGGGCCTGAAAAACCACAACCAGTCAATACGTAAATAACTTGTTTTCTCTGTTATAAAGCCTGCTAATTTCTGATTTTAGTATGAGAAATTTTTCTCAAATGTAGTACTCCCCACCCATACTGCTGCATTTCAGACAACATATGTAATCTGGTTTACTTAAAAAAAAATATGAAAACAAAACTTATCTATCTATATATACACAGACAGTTGTTTGGCTGCACTAGATTGAGCAGTATATATAAAAAACTTCAGTTTTGAGCTCATTTTAGCAACATGTGCATAACAGACTAAGGTGCTAAAAATAAAGTTACTCCTTTTCTAAAAGGACTGGAAAGAAAAAAAAAAAAGAAAAAGAAAAAAGAAAAGCAAGATCGTGGAACATTGTTCCTCTTTTTGTAATTGAGCAAATTCAGAACCAAGCAGGCACTCTGTTCCTTTACTGTACCTATCATTTAAATATTGAAACAGAATTCTGCATCAGCATATCTGAGATGCTGGCTATTTTCACACACTTTTTTGTCAGAAAGAACTCAAAACAAAAGAAATACTTGTCTTCACGCTCCATGGTGATACCAGTAATCTGTTGCTGCAAGAACCACCCTTAAAAGGGTAACAAAAAGGAGTTTGCAAGCAGTCTGTGACACTCAATAATTTGATCAAAATTGTAAGCAAGAAAAGCAATTTAAAATAGTTTTAAAGATGGTTATTTAAAGCCAATGTAAAAACACTGAAGTGAAGTCCTACCTTGCTGTGGTGGCCTGTACGGAGGAATCTGCCTCTGACCCATCATGTGATTTCCTTGGTTAACTTGGCCCATCATTCCCATAGGCGGCTGCTGCCCCTGGTAATGCTGGCCACCAGCTTGTGGCATGTTGTACTGCTGGGAAGGAGGCTGCTGGTGCATCATTGGACCTGTAGAAGGAAAAGTAGCAAACATGTCTTCTGTAACACATGACTTGTGATTAAACCCTTCAAACAGAACATGGAAAACCCAACCTTTTAAAAATAGACCAAAAAAAGACCCTTATTTCCGGTGCACACATGAGGATTTGTTGTTTCTAGACCTATGCAAATGCAAGTATCAGTTCAGGAACCATATTACAAAATAGAAGTCTGCCTCCATGAAGCTGCTTTCTAGAAGATTTTTCTTCAAACTACTGTCATGATTGAAGCCCAGCTGGTAACTCGGAACCACACAGCCATTCACTTACTCTTCCCTCTTCCCCCCGCCCACTCCTGGCAGCATAGAGAAGAGAATCGAAAGATTGTAAATCCCACAGGCTCAGATAAGAACAGACCAATAACTACAGTGTAACACAAAACTACTACTGCTACCAGCAATAATAATAATAAGGGAAAATAACAAGGGAAGAGAATGTAAAACTAAAAAAGGAAGAGAAAAAGAACAATAAACACGTATGATGCATGGTACAATTGCTCACCACCCACCAACCAACACCCAGCCCGATCCAAGCAGCGATCTGGGCCTCAAAGGTGACTCGCCCCAGTTTATATACTGGGCATGACGTGCTGCGATACGGAATACCCCTTTGGTTAGTTTGGGTCAGGTGTCCTGTCTACTCCCTCACAGCTTCTTGTGCCTCTCCTCACTGGCAGAGCATGTGAGACCAAAAAGTCCTTGATCAGGCTAAGCAGTAATTAGCAACAACTAAAACATCAGTGTGTTATCAGCATTGTTCTCAGACTAAAGACGAAACACAGCACTGCACCAGCTACTAAGAAAGAGAAAAATAACTTGCAGCTGAGCCCAGGACAATTATATAGACATTAATTTACTCATGCACAAAGGTAACTGAAACACTTTCACCATTTTTTGTTTGCTTATTTTAAAAAGCATCTGCAAAGAAAGTGTAGATGAAAACCTGATGAGGAAAACTTGGTAAGTCACGAAAGTTATTTAACACTGACAGCTCCTTAGGAAATAGTTTTAACATACATGTTGTTACAGTCCATCAACAAGCCACTTGGGTGCTACTACAAAATAAAGAACTGTATTTAGCCTGTGAAGACAAACCACAGGTATCACTGAGTCAGGCAAGCACACAACAAGCAGTACGCTGAAAAGCCCACAGCAATCCATGCTCTGCCCCATCACTGAACGGCCCCAAGCAGCCTGTAACAAAAATCTTCTTGATGCAAAGTTGCACCAGTTTCTATGAACTGCAGGAAAAGACCAGGATATGTCAAGTACTGTATGTTTTACCAGTTGAGAAAATGTGATTAAGGTTGAACTGAAGAATTGCAAACTTCAGTAATGAAAACAGACTACTAAAGAACAGCCTGCTGACACCATACAGCAATTAAAACGATGATTAGGCCATTTCATTACACGAGATTACAGGTTAGGTTGATATGCCTTTTAACGCAGAACATCTTCTTCACTTCCCCTCTAGTACCACTTCAGAAAAGAGTAGTTCAAGTATTAAAAATTTGACGAAAGAACTGTGAAAGGAGCTAAACTTCTTAAATAACCTATTTTTAGAGTGCACTAACTCAAGCCACTTAATGCATACTGGTGTTATAATGGTGAAATCCTAACCTCCTTTTGCCCTCCCCCCCCATCTTTAATGTTTTATAAACTACAGACAACAAGACTAACTAAAAAAACAAACCAAATCAAAACATCTAACTAGCACAGCCACTCCTTAGCTCCATCCCAGAGAAAAAGAAAGCCATCATCTGGGTTTCCTGTGTGCTAGATTTTGCCATTGAACTTAGTATTTTTAAGTAACTAGGTGCTGAAGCATAAGCAGAAAGTCCTACATGAAACCACTTTACTGAAAAATCTAACTAGATAGAGTCAGTACTGACAAAGGATTTATATAAGGAAAGGAATATATAGTCACTTAGATCCTGTCTATGTGGGGTTACAAGAGAAACTTAAGCCAAATTAATTAATGGTATGAAGTCAAAGTGTGTTAGATAAATCCCATTAAACCCCTGCGTGAAATCTCTCGGTGAGAAGGGGCCTTAGTTCTGTTAAGCTTCATTTTCCTCTGAAGATAAATATTGGCCACTTTTAAAATGATCCAGTTATGCTTCTAACCTTCAGCATGGCAATTTCTGTATCCAGTTTTCAAGTAAAAGAATGGTTGCAACAGGATACTGTAAGTGGTTTTCACTTAGCAAAAAATCTATTTAATTTTTTGATCTTCTGAACAAGGAGGTAATTTAGATTATTCCATTCCACTGCTCCTCTGTTTGGAAGTACTGAGAAACATTAGGCAGCCTTGAAAAAAAAAATAGAAACTTGTTGCCATAATATTCCTAGATCTCAAGAAAGCTTGTTAATTAACAATATTAATATTAGTCACAATACAATGTGATAAAATGTGTTGGGTCCCCATGGTGCAATGTAGAGGTTTTCTGTTTGCTTTTTAAATTAGAACTTCATTAACGCTTTGTAGAGCCACAATGAGAATTCACTACCCTGTATCAAACTGTGTAGTGTGTTAATAACAGAGTGCCTGGCTCTCTTCCAGTTTGGTTCACATCTCTCTGTCTTCTTAAGAAGAAACACTTTCTCTATCGTCTCACACAACAGAGCCATTTTGTGGGGAAGTTTTGAGGCGTGAGGAAGTTCAAATGTGGTGGCTTTTTTTTTTTTAAATGAAGCATATAATAAAGCTGATTTATTCATTGTATAATATTTGATACGATACAAATCTAACACAGAAAACCCTGACAATGACTCAAGGAAACTGATAACCTAATCTTCAGAGATGAAAGGTGAATACTGAGGAACAGAAATGCAAACTAGAAGTGGTTCCCAAATAAACCTGCTACCAAATCAAGACCAGAAGTGTACTGAGGATGAAAGAGCTGAAAAAAAACCAAACCCGTGATTTAAAAATGTGTCCTTAGCTTTGTCTCTTCTGCTGAAATACAGATACTGGTGGTAAATACTGTGAGAAGACGACAATAACTGCTGACATGGTTGAAACTTTTGAAGCAGCAGTTCTCCATCTCAAACTGAACCATGCTTTCAGATGTCACTTATGAAAAAAAAAATACACAAAAAGTAATACCAGAAAATTCCTTAGTTACTAGCATTACCTTTCACCTTTTTACACTAGAGAAAACAGATAACAGAAGGAGCACTGTGGCGCCTGTTTGTATCTTTGTTTTTTCAAGACAGGAGAGTTGTGATGTCTTCTGTGTCTAGACACCCTACAAATACAGCTACAGCATGACTGCATTTCAGAACATACAGATAATTTTATTTTTCTTTAATAGGCTTGATGTCCAGAAAATTGAGACTGCCACAAGGATGATCAGGGGCTGGAGCATCTCCTGTATGAAGACAGGCTGAGAAAGTTGGGGCTGTTCAGCCTGGAGAAGAGAAGGCTGCATGGAGACCTCATAGCAGCCTTCCAGTATCTGAAGGGGCCAACAACAATGCTGCCCAAGGCAGGGGGGGTTGGAACTAATGATCTTAAGGACCTTGGCAACATCATAGCTACTGTAAGCAGCTACAGAATTGCAATGCAATGGCCTCTGCTTACATGGGAATGAAGAGATGGCAAGACATTCAACAAAAGGTTCTCAACCTTAGAAATAATTTTCATCTGATGTATCATGCCACAGTAGGCTTCTATTTCGGATAACACAGGATGGATCTTATGTTTATGTTCCTTTCCTTATGTGGACAACAAAAGAATAGGAAGTCTGTACCTGCCTCATCTCTGCTGTCACCATGATCTCTTTGTATTTGCTTGTCATTGAAAGAGTTCCAAAATTTTAATGGACTTTTTCTAAGTTTATATACATGAAATTGTAATTACAAAAAAAAAAAAAAAAAAAAGAAAATATCGGCACCAAATTCAACAACTGGTCGTCTGCAAATGACTGAGTCAACAGGATGCTCTCATGCAGAGTTCACCTGTTAAAAGTAAACTAGTCACGTCTCACCCCAAGCACCTATAATACTCATTAAATACAAACTGGGGAGAGGTTGGCAACTTTGCTTCAAATGCTCCAGGCAACACAATGGAATCCTAGCAAAAGGATCTGAGAAACAGTCTCCGAGATGGCCAAGCTTAGCAAAAGGATCTGATAAAAAAGATCCTTTTGCCAGGATGAGACAGCCAAGCTCTAAGTTCTTGGTCCTTACTTTTAAAGTATTTGAATTCTGCTGTTTATTATTAGTCTCTGGCTGTTGAAAAACCTGTTCAATAGAAGTTAGAGGAATTTCCACATAAATTTCAGGTTCCAGAAAAATTGGGCTTGCATCTTCCATCTGAAAAGTCAAAAACTGGCAAGACTTGAAATATTTCATTGAACAGAAGTAGCTTCCCATGCAAAAGAAGAAGTGTACCCATAAGAACTGAGTTTCTTCCACATTCAGTCAGCTGTGCTGCTTCTTATCTTTTCACAAAAGGTAGACAATACTCCTTATGGATGATCCAGGCTGCTACAGTAGCTTTTTTAATCAAGAGTCATCTACAGGACCTCCCACTTAAAACCACACGCAACTGAAATCCAGAACAACTAAAACTCTTCTTTCAACTGGATGGACTGCATAAAAACCCCAATACTACCTTAATTTTGCTTCTCATTTAAGATATTCCTCTGGCTAGCATTTTATAAACTAGCGCAAACCAATAATACAGAGACAAAGTAAACCCAATCATGGGTTCTGTTACTATGCATTTTATTTCTTAATTAGCACTTTTTCATTTTTTCTTACTAACACCATCTGCCTCAGTGTCTGTATATACAGCAGGATGCTTTGCTAGAAAATGCACATAAAAATTATACTCAAACCACCCAAAAGTTAACATCAAGCATTTCTGTGTTACATTGTCTTCATCTGACAGCGTGCTTGTTTTCCAAAACCACATGCCTCCCTCATTCGGTACACAATAGATACTATTCACTGAAAAGCTTTTTAATATTTTGCTTCCTCTTAATTGTTCATGTGAGATGCCATGCCTACTCAAACACTGAAGGAAGACAGAATTATTAATTTACTCATAGGTTTTCTTATGGCATTTGTAACTAAATGTCCAAATCTTCATAATGAATATACTTTCACAACACTCCTGTGAAATCAGATGGTATAACCTTACCATCAGATTAATTCCTCTACAGATGAGGAACCCATGCAGGGAAAGATTAAGGTCAAAAACATCTACTAATTTTTAACAGCCAACTTGAGATGCTGAGACCTTATCTTGCAGAATATTTAGCATTATATTTATCTAGTGCTGTTATTAACTGACAGATACAGTAGGATCTCTCATTCTCAATATGGATTACCCTTTTACAAGAATAAAGAACAAAGCATATTTAGAGGTCCACAAATGTCTCCTGACAAGAACAGCGCAGTTCAAAAATTTTGGTTCATTTCTATTTCTGACTGGCAGCACATATTACCAATTGTGAAATCTTCAAGTCACAATCTGTTTGTTCCCTTTTTGTTGAACTGCATCCTAACGCATTTCCTAGTGGCTCATTCTTGTTTCTTTACTTAGATGAGAAGCCGGCTCTATCCATGCTTTGCCAAGACCTCTGCCCAGCTACACTGGATCATGGCTACCTGGCCACATCTCAGAGTTTCAGACTCCCATGCCATTCTCTCCAGTCATCTTGGAGTCACAAGAGAGTAAAGATAGGGAAAACATTTCCTGGAATTTGTTACTAAATCTCAATACAAGTGTATCATCTAAAAGCAGAAAACAGAGGAAACGTATTAAGTATTTAAACTCTGACTGATTTGGGACAGTATTTTCATTGATACAGCAAGCAGCACCTTGCTGGCATAACAGGCAAGTTTCAGAGCCTTGCCCTAAAGTGAGAGGCACAAAAAACCAAACCAAACAAAACAAAAATAAAAACCCCACAACAAAAAATAACACTGAACAAAAAAAACCCAAACAAAACAAAACAACCCCCAAACCCCCAGCCTTGAAGCAGACACTTGGAACAGAAAAAGAGTCAGCCTGAAGGGTCAAAATTTGGAAAAAACAGTTACCCAATTGAAAGCTTACTGTGGCCCTGAGTGGCAGGCAACAGGCAACGGCTCCAGCACTTGCCCTCACTAGAGAATATGCTCTTGCTCTTGAACCTGTAATTTGGTTAGATACTGCTTTATTCTTTATTCCCCAAAGCCACTTCAGTACTACTATTTGTTCAGAACAGAAACCTTTTAAGTACCTTTCTGCCTTAACTCTGACTGAGCAATTTTCAAGTTTGACAGAGCAGTGAAAATACAGCAAGGGAATATTACAAGGAAGAGTAAAGGACTCTGAGATGGAATAATCACTAATCCTAAATCGTAAGCCAGTCATACAAAGTAAGTTGTTTTTTGCAGACTGACTTAGTGGATGGCTCCCTCACACATACTGCTACATATTTATTGCTAACTCTCTGCAACTGAGAAATTTAAAGTGAGCATGCACAGGACTTTTCCAAAGCATCTTAAAACATTCACAAAATTAGTCCAGTGCACACTGGTCAGAATACACAGAGGACTTGCCAATTCAAAGAGACAGTCAAAAATATTCCCCCTTGTGATAACTTCCTCTGCTATAGGCCTATCTTTTGCTTCCTCTGCCATTAAATTTTAAGAAAAATGACATTAACAATGTGGACAAGGGCAGACTCAGACATGTCACTTTCACTATTGACAAGAAAACTGCAGAAACTTGTTTAGCCTTCACTTATTTTTGATCTCTCATTAAGTCTTTTGTTTGTTTTGAACCTTTTGAGTGATACAATAAACGAACCAACCAGTATTACATGATCTGTCTGTACTCCTCAGCAACAAATGGTCCCAAACTTCTGTGCAGCATGTCTTCTAGCAGGTGGTACGTCCAGACCCAATGAAGTAACAGACTTAAGTTGACAATACTGCTTGTTGATTTGTAAAGCACATTTGTAAGAACATGCAGTATACATACACAACTTAATAATTTGGTCTGTTGTGACCCTAATGCAGTATTTTAATTCTGCACTGTCCTTGCACTTCAACAGGATACATCATCTCTGTTTATGCTATGCAAATATTACAGATACAAAATTAGTTTTGAATTTTACTACCTACGCAAGGACATTTACTGAAAACATTAGGGAGTAGTGGATTTGTTCCTGGAACTGGATTCTATTTCTTCAAGATTAACAGACATTCCACACTAAAACAGCATGCAGCAGAGAACAAGGATTACTTAGGTATAAAAATCTAAAGGCTACCTGACTTTAAATTTTCAATTTACCCAACAGACTGAAGAGTAGAGATGTATTTTATCAACTCAAGCAATAACAACATTTAGATGGAAGTGTAAAGTCTGAGAAAGATAAACAGCAGTTCAAATTTGTAACTGATGAAAGCAGATCCAACCCCAGATTCTCACACAATACCTGAAAACAGTTCAATGTCTGCAAATAAATAAAAAGTCACTGACACATGGGAGAATGAAGATGTTGAGTCATCCAAACATGGGTATAAATGCATTTAGAGCTAGAAATCTACAGGAAAAGACCTTTAAAGATGTCTGTACCTCAGATACTTCCTTTTTACAGAAGCTAACACTTACCTTGGTTTGGTTGCATGTTCATGTTTGGTCTGGGACCGTAGTTGCCCATTGGCTGTCCCTGGCTCATAGTCATCTGGTTCTGCACTGGCATACTCTGAGAAGATGGCACTGAGTGATTATAGCCACCCATTGACCCATGGCTACTTGAAGGCATGTTCATGGAACTGTTTGTCATATTGAGTTGGTTAGGTCCAGGTCCTTGCATAGGCATGTGATTAGGTCCTTCAGAAAGAAAAACAGGGAAAACAGTTCTACGTTAAGTATCATAAAACAAGCAAATATAGTCATACTGAATCATAAAAGTAAATAAAAGTCATTAAATACAATTACATTTAAAAAGCTAAAACAGTTCACACATTTCGAAACTTAAAACCAGTTAACAGCCAAAGGTCAGTTCTGGTATGCAATTTTCTTTTGTTCAGCAATTGAAGCTAGTACAGCAAAAGCACAAATTATCATATAGTTTACCTTATATCCATACCATATGCAATCCCAGTCTTTCAGTTTTTCACCATAAATTCTAACCTGAACTGCACAAGAGCAGTTTAAGATCAGCTTGGTAGCTCTACTACAATTATATAATTGTCACAAGAGCTACAACATTTCTATTTATTCTAACAAACCATACTAGACACTTTTCTGCAATGGTTAGCCTTCTCCCCCTCTCCCCCCACAGAAAAGTCAGACACTACTAACACTAACATGGTACAAACACATGTAGAATAAAAATGGCTGAAAGCATAATTAACATTGTTTGAACTTAGAATCTATAGTCATTATCCTGTAACTGTATTTACAGATTACTAAAATAGGAGATGACGTCTGGAAGGACAGTCACCAAATTATCAGCTCACATCTCATGCTTGCAAAGATGCAAAGGAAGACCAACCTGTTTATAAGATGTCCCTGCTCATTACAGGGTGATTGAACTAGATGGCCTTTGAAGGTCCCTTCCAACCCAAACTACTCTATAATTCTATATACTTACGTACCAGCTACATCCCTTCACCCTTTCCCTCCCCTCTTCCTGACAACACAGGTTGAAATTAGTTTGTTCTGTGAATTAAATCTAGTCTCAATAGGTATTTTTAAAAGTCTAAACATTACAGTACTATCCTATCAGCTTACTCATTACTTTAGCTGGGGTAAGTGAGAAGCTAATAGGAGTAAAATTAGTAAGAGGTGTGACTGGATATAAATATGACAAGTAAATGAAATGCAAGGATTATGCATATGACAAGCAACACGAGGAGTTTATAAAGATACGTACCACTAGAGAGCATGTGACAGAGTAAGTCAACTGTAAACAAGGCAAGTGCTGATATATACAGAGTTTATCAAGAAGATGCCATGGTTGTCAAACATACCACAGATTTTTTTGTTAAGCTACAAAACTCTAAGAAATACAGAAAACTTTGAAAAGGAACCCAAAAGTAACTATGCCAGAAAAGTTGCAAGAAAATAGTGATTTAGCTACCTATCTCCCCTTTGGGGAAAAAAAAAAAAGGAAAAAAACCAAAACCCAAACACCAGCACACATATCTGCCTTCAGATGTAAACAACTCCTGAGTTCTGTCTTGGCTAAAGAAACAACTCCACTAACACAGGACAGAATGAATGCAAAAGGAAAGTCACAGAGGTGTACGCAAGGTCACAGAGGCAACACCAACTGACCTGCAAACAAAAAAGATGCAGAAGAAAAAGATACCAATGATGAAGGAACACGCGTATTAAAAGCCAACATAAAAAATGACGTTTAAGAGTATGTTTATCCTTTGCCCTTTTCAAGACACCTTAATGAAAAGAACACATAAGCTTATTTTATCAAGGAAAGTGAAAAAGCTGATAAAGGTATCATACACGCAGTTCACTGTTCCTGCAAAACAAGGTGAACAGAGATTCCTGACCTGTACAAGGGTGGGTGCAGCACAAATACAGAAAAAGTAACTCACTGTACAAGATTATGATCATGACAAAGAACTACAGGTGCCTATGCTGCCCTCTCTTCAATGCGACACTGCCTAAACCTGTGAGAATACGAAGATAGTTTAATTCTGAGAAAGTGAGATAATCTCTAAACATGAGATGAATCATCACTGCGTTAAAATAAAGCTAAGGTGAAGAAAAGCTTCAGACTGTAGTGCCAAGCAACTATTGCAGGACTGCTAGAAGATTACCTTCTTAATTTCTTTCCTAAGAAAAGGAATGCACAGGATTAGTGCCAGAAAGACACGGCCTGGGAGTGGTTTTGTTCCTCTTTGTTTAAAAGGAAGAAACTCTCAATAATGGACTTCAGAGAGCTAGCCAAACACATGGTGGAAAAAGTTAAGACCGGTAATGAAAGAAGCAAAATGAGGAAGGCAAAAATCATCACAAGAGAAAAGAAGTTGAAAAAATAAAATACCTTCCTTAAACCACTGGTTTACACTGCATGTCTCAGGTAGCACCAAAGTAAGTCACTCATAAGGATAAGCTAGCATAAAAAATTACAGGCATATGTCACGTTCTGGGGTCAAAATCAGACAGTTTGTAAGTGAGAAGCCAGAAGACAATGACAGAGAAAAAGCTACGTCTGTAGTAACAAAAACCCTTGCAAATGAAAAATAACAAGAACACATTTCACAAATTGATTTATTTTTTTTAATAGCTTGCCAAAACTACACAGGGTTCTCCTGCACATGAAGAAAACACAGTTATTTTCTAATTCTTTTTTAATACGAATAAATAAGAAGAACAGAATATGAACGAAACAAGAAATGTGCATCTCCAATTAAAATAACTGTTTCAAATGCAAGACTAATTAGATTCTGTGTTGTAATAAAGTTTGTGGAATAAGTACCTATCTTGACTATAAACAGAAGTCCTTTTTCCTCCTAACCACTTACGGACCATACCTTAGCTCTGAGAAGCTTTAAGCAAGCCTAAGCACTTTTGAAAATACATTTTCAGGAAATAAAGATGACTTGGAGAGAACTTAGTGGACAACAGGAAGGGATTCTATAGGTACACTGCAAATAAAAGACAGGCTAGGGACAACGTGGGCCCTCTCCAGAAGC
>JAOEHY010020561.1:0-34484 GCA_025447955.1 Psilopsiagon aurifrons
TTTGATGCAGCCCAGGATACGGTTGGCTTTCTGGGCTGTGAGCACACACTGCCGGCTCATGTTCATTTTCTCATCAATCAACACTCCCACGTCCTTCTCCAGAGGGCTGTTCTGATCTCTTCTCTGCCCAAACTGTAGCCATGCCTGGGATTGCTGCAACCAAGGTGTAGGACCTCACACTTGTCACATTTACAATCATTATGCTAAAAGGGGTAGAACTTGTTCAGTGCCCTTAACTTCAAAGAATTCTGGTAGTTCATGTCACATAAAGAATTCTCGTCTTTGTTTCACTTAAAGAATTCTCATCCCAAATTTTAATCTCTAATTAGCTGTTGTAACTCTTCAGGTTAAACATATAATTTAAATTCAAGAGACTTTGAAACTGTCTGGACAAATTAGACATCTACTTAGAATACTGGCCCTTCTCCAAGACAAACAGTGTCTGTTATTATCAACAGTGCTAATGTTACCAGAATTACTAGGAAGTTTTACAAATCAGCATGACAAATTAAAAAGAGGAAAAACAAAAATCTCCGAAGGCAAGGAGTTTTTAGCACTCATTTAAATTTAATCTTCATGGCTAGATTTGTTTTCATAAACATACGTTTGTTGTAATTAGCTACCAAGACTGGAGCTTAATGAGTTTAATGAATATTTCAGGCTGTTAAGAGATGGAAGTGGCACTGTGATGACTGGAGATTTTCTGCAGTTCAATGAAACATAAACGAAGCGAACAGGAATGATTGAATCACACTTTTCCTAAAGGCACCACCCGGCTCTCTGTGGAGTGGAAAAAGTTATCAGGAACAGGGCATTGACCATAAGTTTCTAAACAATTGTCCAGAACAAAACCAGATCAGTTTTCTGGAGGTATCCATTAAGGAAACCCAGCCAGTTATGCACAGTGCAAACAGAATACACTCCCCAAACAGGAGCTGAAGACTGCAGTGGAAGTGTTGCTATTTGCTTCAAAACTATTTTCACTGCAATCCCTGTGAATATCACAGAGTTTGATGATGTGGAAGTCATGGGCAGAATTACAGGGTTTACAAATCTTCAGACAACACTCCTCTTTGTTTGGACTTCTAAGCTCATTAAATATCTTCCCTTTTCTTTTGTTCCTTTTTTTTAGAATATTTGTTTTGCAGATGCTATAGGAAACATTAATTTTCACACTCTTTGGGTTTTGTGGTCTTGAGTATAGACACAAGTATGTTTCTCTTGCATGTAATCCTGGGGTTCCTAATAAACAGATTTAGACCACCTCTCACTATCCAGATATCCATGTTACCAGAATACAAAGAAAGCCAAGGCACAATTCCAGTCCTAACTCTAGCATTTTGCATTGAATCAGATCAGAGCCATCTTAAAAATCAAGAGAGAAACATACAAGTCATTAGATTATTACGTACTCTTGTTTGCATGAGGATTTATGTAGCAGAACTCAGTTGTGCACGGGTTATTTGCTGTAGTGTTTTTTAGACTTTGGCCACTTTTACAACTACAGAATGTAAACTTTTGTTTTAGGTGAAAGGTAATATCCTTAAATGACCACATGATTTCAGGGAGCTTGGAACATTACCTCCTCCATAGTACCATCACAAAAGTTGACAATAATCATCAGATCATGGACCTAAAAAGTAAAATTTGTGGATTTGGAACTTCTTTTTAATATGACTGACTGTACTTACAAACAATTTTTGCTTTTAGATGATGAAATCACTCTTCACAGAAAACAAATTAGATGCTGCTTGTTGTGAATATTCTAGCTTATATAATGCCTTCATGCATCTGTGGCTGATACTTCTTAAAACTAGCCATGGAAAATTTGCTTCCATAATCTTGGAGCAAACATTAAACCAGACCTTGCAACTTGATGCAGAGTGTTTGCCCAGGCTCTCGAGAAAATCGTGATTTGTGTTGCACAGAAGATATTCTATGAAAAATCTAATCCATACTGTATAATAATTCACTACTTCAAAGGAAACAGAGAACTGTGCTTTTATCAGATAACTGTAATGTCATGAAAGGCCGAAGGATATAAGAATAAGATTAAACTAAGATAGAAAGTTAGGTATTTAAATGCTAATGTGGAAACACTTGCTACATGCCATAAAATACATAAAAAATCTTAAAATCGAAGAACATGCTAATGATGGAGAGCTGACTTCAGGTCCACTCTCGAGAGCTGAAATAAGTGAATGCTTATTTCAATATCTGATCTCGGGTTATCGTCCAATAATAAGGTGCAACAAAAAAAGAATAGATAAAAAAACAGAAAAGCAGACGATTGAAATTAGGCTTTCTAGAACCACCACTTACTATGATTATCAACACATACAAAAGTTGTTACTTTAATGTGGAGTGCAAAAATCATGCCAAAGGCCATTGGTAAGCCTTTTTTTCCTCTTCCTCTCTTGTCTTTAAACTGCAATGTTAAATTAACCTAACTCACAGACTAGACAAAACAAACTAAAGAGTAATCTAACAGTAAACAATCTAAACTTTTGTTTGTAGCTGGGCTTTTTCCATATTTCACTCCATCTTTCTCCATTTTACTCCTTGGACCTGCAAATGGAGCATTGTCAAACTTGTTTTCCTGGTTTGACTCATGGCTCATTCCTTATGCAGATGCGGAAGAGGGGGAAGGGGGATTTCCGTATGGGTTCAGCATGTCCTAAGTTATCCATATTTTATTTAGTTCAGACAGGCTCTTCCATTGGTTAACATATTGCAGAGTACACATGTCTCAAGAAATTCAGCAACATGTTAACTATGAATTTATCAACCACAAAAATCAGCTTATCTCAAGCTATTCGTAAAGACAAGAAATATAATGAATGACAAAATTAGCAATTAGCTGTCATCACTTTGTAATACTCTCACCCCATATATTTTCATAATTTCACCTGGCTATGTCACAGAACTCTTTAATGATTGTACAAGTTGTGTGTCATGAGGTGGAAAGATTTAAAATTGTTAAAAATAAAAAGGTATGTTTTTCTTCCTTTTTCCTCACGAATTTGACAAATTTCTCATCAACCTATTAACAGAGGGCTCAGCAGTTGAAAGTTGCTAAAAAATGTTTCAAAGAATATGAACATATTTGAAATAATATAGATTAATACAAATCATAACTGCAAATAAAGAAAGCTGAACAGAAATATGTTAGTCATTTTGCAAATAAACCTTCAAAAGTCAAGACCCGTGAAAGTATATTCACATGCACTCCAGTGAAAAAATGTGATGTCAAACCAAATGTTTATTTTTCAAACAATGGAAGAAGTAACCAGTCCATTTTATTCCAATGTCTTCATTATGATCTAATTAATCAAATCAAAATAAAAAAAAAAAAAAGTAACAATTTGCCAAACACAGGAAAGAAATGTCCGATGTTGATGATGAAACAAACTGGTCTGAGTTGTTTCCAAAGGAAAGGATTTTAGGGATTTTTGAGCTTCTGAAATTTTTCTCCTATGTTGTTTTCAAAGATCAGATACAAATTTATCATTTACCAATCATATCACATACAGGAATTGGTGTGACTTTGAAGTACGCTTCACTTCAATTTTGGCATCTACTTCTTTTTTTTTTTTTTTTTTTAAATAAAAGGTATCTGTGGATTTCTTGTTTTTTCTAGAAAGTACAAATAGCTCTGCTCATATACATATGACTACAAAAATGAGCACAGAGGCAGGTGCTTGGTACATCATTTATAACTTTCATTGCTGATGAATTCAAGTAATTTCGTCTCTGAAGTAAAAAGCAATTACTGGTACTTCTGTGAAGTATCTTCATTATAGAAATTCAGAGTTTATTAGGTGTTTGTTTCTCCCTATTTCAGCAGCTTGCCAGGGGCAGCCTTAGTGCCTGGTGGACATTTGCTTACAACTTTCTTCATCTATGATAACAGTTTCTAGTAAGATTCTCTCTTCATGCCATGTTTATGCTCCTGTCTCTCAGAGACATCACTGAACAGGTTTCCTAGAGCTGAAACCTAAATCTATCAGTTACTAAATATAAAATCTCCCCAAGGCAGAAATGAATGTCAATAAATAATAAAGAGAATATAAATCACTGTTGTTTTGCTAAATGGCAAAGGGTTTAGCTTATTCAGTCCAACCAGAGATGTGAAGAGAAATCACATCAAGCATAAGCAAACTGGAGATTGTCCGCTGTACTAATAAAAAGAATACGGAGCAAAACTTTTTGAGTACTACAGCCACATGCTCCCACTCAGAGACATTATGCTAATCAGCACACTGGGAATTTCAGCCACAGCCTCTCTGTGCCCCATACACGATATTTTAAGGTCAATTAATCTACGTATTCACACACCCTATGTGTGGTCTCCTCTCTGGTCCAACCACACTACTGAGTGCTAGTGCCATGAATATCTTTTCTCTTCTGAGAAAATACAATGCACTGATCCTCTTGTAAGGCTGTTACACTGGTGTTTTCCATACAGTCAGCTCATGCAGAGAAACAGGAGTTTCATCAACTTCTGCACTAGAGTGGCTTCTCCTATTCTGAAGAGAGGTAATAACAAATGTCAGAGAAAATAATTCCAGTGTGCTGTGCCTGCTGCTTCGTAACTGCAGGTACTGTGTGTCAATCAGAGGAGTGTAAAATGTTTTTCTATTGCTTTATTTGACTTCAGCTTCTGCAGAAATCACTCTGAGGTGATCTTGTCCCTCAACTCTGCTCTTGTGAGACCTCACTTGGAGTATGGTGTGCAGTTCTGGTGTCCTCAACATAAAAAGGACATGGAACTGTTGGAACACGTCCAGAGGAGGGCCAGAGAATGTTGATGGGACTGGAGCACCTCCTGTATGAAGATAGGATGAGAAAGTTGGAGCTGTTCAGCCTGGAGAAGAGAAGGCTGCGTGGAGACCTCATAGTAACCTTCCAGGATCTGAAGGGAGGCTTATAAAGATGCTGGGGATGGACTCTTCATTAAGGACTGTAGTGCAAGGACAAGGGGTAACGGGTTCAAACTTAAAGAGGGGACGTTTAGACTGGATATCAGGAAGAAATTCTTTACCGTAAGATTGGTGAGGCACTGGAATGGGTTGCCCAAGGAAGCTGTGAATGTTCCATCGGTGGTGGTGTTCAAGGCCAGGTTGGACAAAGCCTTGGGTGACATGGTTTAGTGTGAGGTGCCCCTGCCCATGGCAGGGTGGTTGGAACTGGATGGTCTTAAGGTCCTTTCCAACCCTAACTATTCTATGATTCTGTGATTCTGTAAAAATAGGTCAGAGCTCTAAGTCATCTTTGTGCTTTTTTAATAATGTAAGCAAAACAGAAACTTATACACTTACAGACAAAAACCACTCCCAGTGTTGAAAGAAATTGTCATCAAGAATTGACAGTCAACTTACAAATACATGAAGGGAATGCAGAGATGTATTTGGGCTACGTCAGATAGCTATTACAAACAGCAGTATATACTAAAATATTAGATCTGCAGTCCTGTGTGTTTGTAGTACAAATGAAGTTATTTTTATTTTACAGTGAAAATGCATCTCTGATAACATAGCTCTTATCTGTCACTTTCTTACATACATCAACCAATGAGTTATCTTCGTGATAAATAACACCTGTTTTACAGAGAACCTAACACCAAATAATTAATATATATGGTCTGCTTAATAATAATTGTGAATATCATCTCTTAATGAGAAAATTGAGTATTTCACATGTTTTTAGGCTAGAAGAGGGTACTTTTCAAATACTAATTAATATTGCTATCTATTCCATGGTATGATCACAATACAGCCATTTGCATCCTGCAGGACCCAGAAGACAGTCCATTCCCAAAGAATATGTCACAAGAGTCTTTCTCAAGATACTTGAACATCAGGTAGCAAGAAAATCAGTTCAGAGAGATTTGATAGCTTCAATAATTACTTGTTCATCTCAGCATTGTACAATCCTTAAGGATGTGGAGAGCTGATTATTTTTTTAAGTCAAAATCCCCATTAAATTTAGAGAGCTTTGTCCAGGCTGTTTTGCAGTTTATAGTTTTTCATACAAGGATTTGAAAATTTCACTTTTTGAGTGAAAAATAGAAAAAGGCTTTTGAAAATTGCGGTCTTACCCAGCTGGCTGATATAGCCTGAAATCCACCTGCACACAATGGATTTTCAAAAAACTCTGGAGGCAAGGCATACTGTTGAGTGGATCTATTTGTGCATCCTACAAGCAAATAATTATTATAACAATGTATTCATTAAGTTCTTACTGTAAAATAGAATTGTCCTTAACTGGCAGAGAAAGAAAATCTCCTTGACTAAGGGAACTGTTGTCAATATTGCATCATTCATTTCACCCAGGTTAAAGTCTTCTGTTGCTTTTACTCAGTTTTAAAGGCTATTGATCCTTTAATAAGTAGCCAGAGATCACTGAAATGAGTGGAGTCTTTCCCATTCACCCATACACTTGTCAGACTAGGCTTGTACATACTCCCTTGCTGTAACATGGTGCCCTCATATGCAGAGGATCAAGTTTCCCTTTTCCCACCTGTGGTACCAAGACTATTGAACCATCTATCAGAGAACCAATTCTGTGCTTGCAATGGGAAGAACACCCAGAACACGTAATTGAGTGTTGACTCCCCTTGCAGTTGGGTGTCACAGCACACTGACTGTAGTTTGGGATCAGTGCATCCCATCACTCCAAAGAAAGAACATTTTGCTGTTCTTGCAGTTGTAGCTGTGGAGTTTTACCAAGGAATAAATTTTCATCTCACTAAAGTCTTCAGTCTATTATTATTATTGCTTTTGAACTAAAAATGTCTGCTTTAATCAATAGGGTTATAGTTTTCTTTCTGCTATCCATTGAAGTCAGTAAAGTATCTCCATTACAGCCCAATCAAAAGGACATTTCCTCTCTAAAGAAAAGAGCAGCATGTTTCATGAAACAATTTATTTAAAGAACATCTGCTGGAGTTTTCATAATGTTGCTCTAGGATATGGTTACACTGAACTGTAAGACAAAAATGTCTGGTTTTACTGTGCTCCGTATATCAGTTATTAAGTCAACTTTATAGGATCACTTATGTAGGCTGAAAGTTTTCCTAATAAATCATTAGAGGATATTCAGGCCTTTCTCTCAGTTTGTGGTCTTTGTTTGTTTTCCAGTAACCACAAAACATCTGAATTAAATTATCTAGCAAATTTGATTACTTGTTTTCCAGAATTTGTACATCTTCAAGATATGCAAATGTCACTGCTACATCAGCAACCTCATGTTCTGACTGCATTTAAATCACTCGGTTCCTCTTTCCTCGCACTGCTATAACATAGGTGTTAAATCACATGGAAGAAATATTACAGAGCTTCAACTTTTTCAAAAGTTGAATGTATATATTTTTAGAAGTATTTATGCTTGGATCACATCACATGCACTGTTTGACCTTTTTTAGCTGCCCTTGCAGCTGATGAAGAAAAAATAAGCTGACATCTTGCATAACAGTATAAGGCTCTATATGGGCTTAGGACAAAGGGTTCTAAAAGAGGGTTTGTGACAATAGCTAAGTGACTGCTGTCTATTCCAACAAATTCTTTAAGAAGACAGAGACAATTAAGTTTCAAGGTGCCTGAATGTTCCATTTGGATATGCCTCACCTTAGAAAGACTTGATTTTATCTAAAATTCTGTAACAACTGTTGGAGAAAACTCAAGGTATTTTTCAGATTTTTTTCTTCAAAATAAAAAACCTGTTTCTATCTTGAGACAAAGTATTTCTTTTCAAATATTTCTTTGAAATATTTTTCAATGTTTTTTGCAAGGTAAGACATTTATGTTCCAATCAGCTCTGTTTTTTTGTTTTGCTGCAGCAAGGGTATAAATGCACTTGAAACAGGAGAGATGGCGGATGCATCAGTGTGGGGTTGCAGAGAGCATAAACCAGAACCCCTTCATTAACAAGAATTATGAAGTTTTAATTTAGACAATATACTCTATTTTTGACAAACGAAAGCAAAAGTAGAAAATAAATCAATTCCAAAGATTACCTCTAATTGTAAACAAACCCTCTTAAATACAAACCCAAAATAATAATTTTAAAACAGCTTAAGCCACTGGAAAGCAAGTATAGCCCATAAATGCATTGGCTATAACCTAGAGAGTGTCTTTCCATGTTTGAATTCTTTAGCACAGGCAATTCAGACATTAATTAAATTAGATATTAAATTAGGCATTGTTTTCACACAATACAGTTCATTGTAATTTTATACAATAAGCTCCTGGAATTACTCAGAGTCAATAAAGAATTACCTCAGCAACCCTCATGGCACAGACATCGTCCCGTCAGGCAAGACAAGAATGTACCACACATTCCAGTATTCAAGTGAGCTTTTAAATGTTTAGGGCTTTGGGGAAAGTGAGGAAGAGACAAAAAAGGCAAATGAAGTCTTTAGCAAACAGTCTAATATAGCATAATAGGAGCAAAGAGCCTTTCTACTCTGATTGCTCCCTTGGTCTGCGCGAGCAGAAAAGGAGGCTTTCAGGCACTCCATTTGCATCGCCCTCCAAGCTACATTCCACATATCCTTGCTTTGGGCACCATCTGTAGTTTGCAAGTTCCTTTAGGACGCCAAACATCCCTGGGAAAACAACAGCAAAACCCCAAACATACTCAACATGCAGCCCATTCTCACACAGCAGAAGGCTCAGTTGGAAAATCTAGACAATAATAGCTTTAAATAAAAAGTATTATCTCTAGGCAGAACTGTATTTTCCTGGTCCCTTAGAGAATTTTTCTCTTGTTTCTGGCTTTGTTTTTTGCCAGTGGGCATCCTGCTTCCCTGTTGTTTGAAGTAAAGAAATCTATAATGATGTCTCTTTATCCATTAAAATGTCTCTGTAAATTACTGGAGATAAATTCACAGGATTTTAAAAGCCTCAGTGGATGCAAAGTTGGAGAACTGAGTGTTTTATGGCTACACTAAGAATATTACACAATGTCAGTAAACCTAATGAATCTTAGTACAAAGCATACAGGTTGGTACCAGCATTGCAACACAGCTTGCCTGCAAGCAATAACTCTGTCTTTACTGATCTCCTGCCTATGCCAGACAGAGGAGCAGGGGGAGGTTTCCTTCCCACATATCCAGTGTTTGCAGAAGCTGCAGTAGCAGTGTGCTACTTTTCCACATGCATTTGCCAGCTGTTTTATCCTACAGATCACCCAGGGCCCCTTACAGAGGAAGATGGTGAAAGAAAGCAGTGAAACACCCTTCCTTAATGTACCCTCATTTCAAGCTCTTCCAGAAGTGAACTGCTGAGCATTAAATACTTTAGTCACCACATCCACGTCCAGGGGATTGGTATTACCAGGACTTAAGCAATGCTGCATTCTGTGAGAAGTGAAATTCCTGCAGTTTACATGCATTCAGCTTTGTTATTATTTAATGTTCACAAATTGTCTAACCTGTGCCTTATGGCAAGTCTGCTGCAGGGCTGAGCTTTCATGGGTTGCCATGAGATGCTGCTATGGCCTAATAGGACTTTTCTTCAGAATGGCACCAGACTGTGGAACTGCTTAAAAGTGGAGTTTTGAGAGCAGCAGGAGAATATTGCATGAGGCCTCAGTTATTCTGTGCTATTGGGGAAGCAGCAGCAAAGCATGTGGGTCTCATCTAGCAAATCCATGAGAATCTGGAGATGTTCAGTCTCCTTAGTTGTCTTGTGGAAGAACACGATCATGATCTTAGTTCCTTCATTGTCTCCTCTGAGGTATCACTTACATCAGTTCTTTCCATTTAAAGATAACTGACATAAGAGTACAAAATAACCGGATCTCAGCAAAAAAGTATGTATTTGACACAAGAGGAATGAACTGTTTAGAGATGAGTACTTTAAACATCCAGGATCTCTGTGGGTTTGCTCTTCTCTTTTTATGGGTGCACATTTTAAATCATGCTTTAAAAGTTGATCTTTTGCTGAAGAGACACAAAGCTCGTGTGAGAAGGCTTAGGGTTAAAGGAGTAATAGAAATCTTTATTAGCTTTCTCTTCTGCTGCTTCTAACAAAGGTGAGTATGCATAAGGCAGCCTGCATGTAGCTCTGCCCATGACCTCCCCAGATCTCAGCTTCATGTTGTGCTTAATTCTGAAAGAAGCAAGGCCAAGGAAAGACAAAGATATGTTTTATTTCATTGCGCATGTGGTCTGGCTAAAGCAGTAACAGCCCCATAGAAGAAAACCAATCCAGTTGCTGCAGACATGGCTTTCTGTTTACATGTGCAGTAGGAACATTAGGGGGTAGCTTTGTTAGATTTTCAGAGAGTTCACAATAGTCCAGCTCTGAAGCCCACCAACATTGGAATTTTTGTTTTTCAACTTGCACCAGGTTTTCCTGCAGCTCTTTGACTTGTACAGACTTGTACTTTGTTGTTTTGGTTGGTCAGTAAAAGCACGACAGGATTTCACAGGGAAACTTAAGAAGGTCTCAAGAATCTTTGGTTTCAAAGCTATTAGTGGGACAGTTCTATTGAATTTTTGGGTGGCTCCAGGCTTAGAGCCCTCCTGTAGTAGGCACCCTATGGTACATTACTGCCTGCTTCCAGTGACCTAGTAGGAGATGATTCTACGACTGTTCCATGATTCTAGGATTTGTTTTTCTTTAATATGATACAAACACTTTTTATTAAAGAAAATTGACTGTAGAAAAGGGTGCTGTCTTGTGGTGATTAAACGATCTTTAACCTGTTCAGTATCAGTACAAAACTGTGGCTGAACAATATATAAACATCTATCACTATCAATTAATTGCTGCATTTTAGGCTTAACATGGGACAAGAGAGATCACTAAATTTGAGAGAAAAATTTTTCACTCAGCACCTCTCACATACTTGTTATATCCACCCATCAAGTTCATTGTTTTATTTAAACTATAGAGTGTTTGGTCTGGGACCATCCCTTTTCATAGGTTTCCACAGCCCTAAGGTAACAAGATCCTACCCTTGGGGAGTTGTGCAGTGTACATCACTGATGTTACAGGAGGTACTAGGATTAAGGTTTCCTCTGCAATTGCCTATGCAGTCTTAATTTGGCATGTCTATATTCATTATGATACAAACTCTCATAATACAGTCATATGCCTTGCACAGGAACAGGCACTGTTCACTACCCCTACTGAGCCTTTTATTTTTGTCCCTCTCCTTCGCTCCATCACCTCCTGCAATCCCTGCTGCACCTTGCCAGACTCATGAGGCTTCCATAATTGCCAAATGTGCTATCTTGTTTGGGTTGCCTGGTTCTAGAAGCATGGGGTTTGACTTTTTAAAGCAAGTACAATGCATAGCACATTTCCACTCAGAACAGATGTCAGTGCAATAGAGATGTTGCCACATCTGCAAACCAGAGACATTAGCTTAGATGCCTCAAGCTGGATCCCCAGAAAATGAGGAGCACGGCATTACCACCTTCAAAACCTTGGTTTAAATCACTTACTTTTACTAACTACATGCGAATGTCTGCCAAACATACAGTTCAACAGACATATATTTAACAATACAAGCATTGATTTGTCTTAATCAATCCTCTGCCCCTTTCAGTGTAGCCATAACATGTCTCCTCAGAGATCTCTTTGAGCTGGCAGTTATTTAGCCATTTCTTCTCAGGGTTATAAGCTAATTTTAGTCTGTGCAATTGAAGCGTCTGAGGATAGGCACAATTCCCTTTAGATTTGTATCTGGGAGTCGAACTTAGCACACATCTACTGCCTTGCCAAGGCCTTCAAAGGAGGTCACTGTGTCATCATACCAGGTTCCTAATCTGAACAATTTGACAAAACATGACCTTAAAGCATCCTATGCACCATACCAGTGGTGGGGTCCAGCTACTACAGCCTCAGTGGCAAAATTCACTGCAGCACCCAAATAGATTAATTTCTCATAACTATCTACCATGAATAATGCATAGGAGTTTCCTTTGTTCACCAGAGACTGATCTTTCATCAGTCTACACTGATCTAGGATTTTGCTTGTATCATTGACTTCTTTGACCCTAATTTGCCTACTTACAAGTTCCATGGTGTAGTAATCTCCTCCTACTCTTCTCTAATCAGCCTCTTGTCATAATTAACAGTTCCATTTCTCACTGTGATATACCATGTAAAAGCAGCATGATACCTACTTGGTTCACTATAGACTCTCACCCGTGCAAACCTTTCTCTTTGCTCACTCTTTTTGCCCTTGAGCTTTCTTTTATCCAAATCTGTGCAACTTACTGCCACCTTTGATGACAAGGAGTAAAAAATGCCAGTAACAAACTACCTGGACTACCTACACTTGCAAAAATAATACATATGGATCAAACGGTGCTTATGTTTTAAAGTTTACTGATGTGGGGAAGAAGACACACTCTCGCCTTATGGAGAGAGAGATAAACGTGTCTTCCCCTGAAATTCCTGTATTAATTAAAGAGAAAACAGTGCTTTACTGGAACAAATTCCTCCTGTTATCTTCCTAATCATCAATTTGCAAGTACAGGTTCCAAAGCAAAACATCGGTGGGTGTTCTGAGATCATGAACAAGATATACATCTTTTAATACATAATCTCATGGATATGGCATTTCAGGAAGACTGGTACCAATTTCCACACTATTTTAAAGCCTGCTGTGCAGTTAGGCTGAATGCCATGCTGAAAAAGAACATCTTGAATCTTGGCATGGCAAACCTCCAGTGGGCAGCTTTAGCCAGTGAGTGATCATATTATGCTCATCCAGGGCACCATTCTGCAAAAGCTGTCAGAGGAAGAGGCCCATATACTCCAGCAGAGCACTAGTGATATGTAAATCCAAGGGTTTTCATGCTGTCAACTGAAGCTTACTTAACACAGACTGTGTGTGCAGCATGTAAAATAACTGGGTGAGCACTTCCCAGTGTGCAAAGGCCACCCTTGCAGCAAGGACAGGGAAAGAAAAATAGTTGTCCTGTCAATTTTCATTTAACTCTTTCAATAAAAATATTGCACTCACAGTGTCTTAGGGTGTGTATGTCTGTGGTGACAGCAACAGCAGGAAGAACTCACAGGGGGACCATAACTCTGGATGTGCTTTCCCTACCAGCAGAGCTGTAAGGGACGGGTGATCTCAGAAGAGGCTGAATTCAGTGCCCTTCTGACTGGAATGGTAATGCCATCAGGAAGATAAGAAATGAGATGAAGCATTCAAAATGCCTTCTTAGCCTTTGATGGAATGTGAGGAGCTGCCAGCAGAAGCAAAATATATACGATTTGCATTTCAGCTGCTTTGTGTACAGAAGCGCGGTGCTGGGACAACGTGAAGGGTGTTCAGACATAAATACTCATTCCATGTGACAGAGCAGGTGAAAAGAAAGCCAGAAGAAAGAATTATAGTAGTCTCTCTTTTTCTGTTGTGATTTTATCTGTAGTCAGTTTTGTCCTCTCAGTCAGTTAATTACAATTTTGTTGTTTGTTTTATTCATTGTTACAGGATATTACTTGGCCCACAGCTTCAGTGTTTTGTGAATGAGGACTGTACCATTTTGATGTTTCTTTTAGCAGCCTTTTGTCTACTCTAAACGGCTTGCTCTGGCTATCTGTTTTGAAAAGCTAATACAGAGTTAGTTTATTCTTTTGGACAGTAGCACAAGTTCTAGGACAGCTTATTGGGGTGTGTTACAATGAAAGAGACCTCAAACAACTTAAGAAAGAGGCTTTGTGTATTCTCTGCCCCAGCTGACTTGACTGTTGGTTAGGACAGCAGCACAGCATGTGGTTAGGCTCCTTCACTGCTTCTCATTGTCTTTGAGACTACACTAGCTCCATACTGCTGAGCACAAGTGTTCATTTGTTTATGCTCTCCTCCTCACCTCCACCCTGGGAATACATATAATGGAAAAAAAGTACTTTGACCCATCTTTACACTTCACAGTGTTTTGGCATCAGCCAACCTTCCATGTGAGGCTGCTGTGGCTGAAATAACATGGTTATTGCACCTCCTCAGCACAAAGATGTAACAAAGTGCTGGTACCGCAAGGTATGCAGTCCCCTTGCTGATGCCTCTGCCAATCCCAGCTGTTAAAGCTACCATGAGCCAAACACAAGATAATCAGATCCTTTTTTAAAAGGCGATACGTGGAGCTCTCTCTGTCCTCTGCCTTTTGAACTGCATGAGTTTGCCTTCTAGAGTGCAGAAATACAATCTGTTCCATTCTGTTATTCTTTTAACACCATTTGGAGATTCTTCACACTGTTGCAAGAACTTTTTTTTCAGGTCAAACCCTAATTCTGCAGTTTAGTTTAAATGCTGTAAGAGTCAGAAATAGGTGTGAGGCTTTAAAACCAAAGGAACTTGAGTTTCAAGGGACTCATGACAGAAATCATGTCAAGGGAGGGGCACAGACTATAGGCAGAGCTCATTTTATCAACAGGAATATAGGGCTTAAATATTAGTGTGCTGTCTTATTCTCTGAGCATATAGCAAGCATCTTCAAAATATTGTGTTTATTATTTTGTGTTATTCAGGGCTATTTACAGTCTTACATCTATTCTGTTTACTGTACCAAAAAGAGTGAACCTGAATTAGCTCTCACTGGTGAGTGAGGTGGTGAAACTGCCCAGAAAGAAATGTGCTGTTCCACTGTCTTGGCTCCTTAAACATTGCACTAAAAGTGTATTTCCTCACACTGATCTCATCAGCCATATGTCTCCTGTCCCACAGCACTATGTAACTACTCAGTCCTTGGAAAATCAGTAATTTCTTACAGTGAGTAATTTAACCATTTTAGCCACATGCCTTCAAGATAATTGCTTGAACAGGATGTGCAACTGATGCAGTTTAACAGTAAAATACTCAAAAGGATGTATTCAATAGTAAGACATTACAGGAGTTGTCAGAGTAGAATAAAAGAAAGGAATAAATGCAACGCTGCTTATAAATATCTATCTGAGTGATTTAGCTCAGCATAGTCTATATCTATGTATAAAGAATCTCTCTGATTAGATTCTTTACATAGACCATACCATGGTTCTGCAATGTCCACTCTTCATCACTTCAGCACTTGGCAGGACAGTACCTGGTAGGACTTCAACTTAAAACTGATGTTTGCCTCAGTCAATTTACGCCTCTGTTTTGCAAATATCCTACTGGTTTGACAGAAATTAAAATGATGTTGCAATACGGACAATTATTTTTTTCTTTGCAGGAAGTCTTAAAAGTAGACTTTGTAGAAAGCATGACTGAAACCCACTTGAAAACATTTTCTACTGCAGATGTTGCCATCCCATGGTGAGGAAAGTATGTCAAGAACTCTTTTACCATCCCATACCATTATGTGACAAGCTTATAAATGCATCTCTCACAGTCAACCCACAACTGCTGAAGCATGAGATAAGAAAGATTAGGTTAGTTGAAAGCAAGCCTAATTGAGGAACTGCCAGCATACTACAGCTGTGAGTCCTGCCAAATATGTAGCACCAAAAAATTTCTGCTACTTTGCCTGATATTTACTACATTCACTGCATCTGTACATGCCAACACATTGATTTCCATTATCAGATTTCAGCAAAACAAACCCTTCAATAGGAACAATGCTGTAAGCCAGGTGGAAATAAGAATTTACAGAGGCAAATTTGAAGGTCTAATGCAAGTGAGCAATACTTGCTTACTCTGTCTTACACAACTTACTGACTAGCACCAGACGGGTTGACGTGTCATGTTCTTTGCTAAGAACAGAAGCAAAATATTAGACCAACTCCCTTATAGCTTGGTAAGATGCACTAGGTGAAGATTCAAGAAAATGAGGAGATTCCAACATTAACTGTAAGCTAAACTTGACAAAAATGTAAATTACATGGTTGTGAAGCTCAAGGAATTCAGACTGTGGTCTATCTAATAAGAGCCCATGTAAAAAGAGATCTGTCAAGGGCATGTGGGTAATAAGAGTGGATATGCACATCAGGTTTTTCGGTCAAACAGCCATAAGCTAATCAGGAAACATGAACATGATTACTCCAGTGTAAAAGCTAGTGTAACCATGTTCAATGAGCTGTCATCATGGTTTTCTTCCTTGCAGTAGTATCTGATATTCCCAAATCTTAATCTGGCCGGTACAATCAAGACCCATCTGCCATCTGCTTGAAAAGTGCTTGAATGTAACCCTGCAGTTTCCTGTCTCCTTCACTTCTCCATCAGTCAGGCTTCCTGGCTCACTTACCCTTCTCATCAAGAAAGCAGGATGGCTTTTCTAGCATCCCATGGACGTCAGACAGAGCAGTCACAAACAAGAGAGAGATCTGTTTCTGCTCACAGCAGCCAGTGAACAGTGCTTGTAGACAAATTATGGCTTCAAGACCCAGCAAGAGGTTCTCCCACTGGCCATCCCAATCCACAGTGCCGCCAGAGGAGCATATCTTCCTTATCATTAGATCAATTTTCTATTTTGCATAAATTATAAACTATAGGGTCCTTACAGTTGAATTAAGAATTCATTTTTAGGCTTAGATATGGAATGATCTGTCAAATATATATATTTTAATGCCGAATGCTTTAATACCTATGAGAATGCCTTCTTTGATGAAAAACTGTAGCTATATGATCTCTATTGAAACATTTGAAGCAGCAGCTCCTGGCAACAGTAATTGACAGGGTTTGTTATTAGGAATTTTAACTAAGTAGAATAAGAGATAATGATATGCTTTTAAGTCATTTAGGCAGGATATCAGAAGAAAATTCAGAGTGAGATCTATTAAAGAATGAAAATATTGTCCAAAGGAAGTTATAAAAGCCACATCACTTAAAATATTTAAAGCTAGTTTGTTTAAGGCTCTAGAGAGGATAATTACACTGAATCAATCTCCATTCACAGTGAATGAAATCAGCTTCTATTCAAGAGCATGAAATAAATTACTTAACCAGCCTTGGACTCTCTAACTGAGGTGACTCCATGTTTTTCATTCTCTTCAGGGGATGCTGCTTCACTCTGTATGTTTGTTTCCAGAGAGGAAAATGCTTCTAAAAAGAAATTAATCTGGAAGCCTAGTTTAGATAGCCTCCCCAGACCACTGCTGTACCCCTGAGTATAGTGCATGCAGTGGTGTATCATGGCTGTACAATGCACAAAATAAACTCCCCAGAGTACCACAGTTCTGCTAGATCCTGTACTCCCACCAAAATGAAACCAAAGCTATTCATAATTTAAACACTGCTCTGCAGACCAAAGGGGAAAGGAAAGACCCATGAGGAGAGATGGTGGAGCTGAGTAACACATATAACAACCAGCACACCTAAGAAAAGGCAGTGGAGAGCTGTCATAGGTGACCCTCACAATTCTTCTCAGAGGTACAGAGTCATCCATTCGCTGGCCTGATGCTCTTACTACAGAGGGTGCTACCTACCAGGGGCTCGTATCTGGGATGTCACTGAGAGACTACCAAGCCTCTCACAGCCCACTATTATCTGCTGCTGTTGTTTCACATGGGCACCAGTGACACAGGCAGCAGCAGTTTGAGGATTACTGAGAAGGGTTACAGAGCTCTGGGAGGGGTGGGTAAGGGACTCTGGAGCTCAGGTGTTTTCCCACCAATCCTCCTGCTCAAAATGAAGGGATTTGAAAAGGTCAAACAAATCTTATGAGTCAACAAATGGTTATGGGACTGGTGCCATAGCCAGGGCCTCAGCTGTTTAGGCCATGGAACTGGTCTACTGGGGGCTGATGGGGTCTATCTATCAAAGAGGAAATGCGTCTTCTGTAATAGGCTTCTCAAGCTGGTGAAGAGGACTTTAAACTCAAGTGGGTGTGGAAGGGGAACCTCAATCTGTCCCACCCCTACTAGTCTGATGCCAGCAAAATACTCCCAGAACATGGAGTGGGATTGCAGGTCAGCAGGAGAGGACCTGAAGAGCAGCACAAAATAAATCCTGCCACACCAGCCAGTAAATCAGCATCATCTATGGCTCTTAATGCCTCTACACAAATGTATATAGCATAAGGAACAAACAAGAGGAGTTAGAGACATACACACCCCTGCAGGGCTGTGATCTTATTCTTATTTGCGTTTGGGATGATGCCTATGACTGGAGTGTGAGAATGGAAGGATACAAGCTCTTCAGGAAGGATGGACAAGGGAGAGGAGGAGCAGGTCACCCTGTAGGTCAATGACCAGCTGAAGTGCATGGAGCTCCACCTTATCCACTTCGGGGTGGATGAGGAGCAGACCAAGAGTTTATGGGCCAGGATTAAATGAATGGCATGGACACAAGACATTATAAAAGGGGTCAGCTACGGCTGCCTGATGAGGAAGACCACATGGATGAGGCTCTCTATAGACAGAAAGGAGCAGTCTCACATTCACAAGCTCTGGTCCTCATGAAGAACTTGAAATACCCCAATCTGTTGGAGGGACACCACAGCAGGGCATAAACAATCCAGGAGGTTCCTGGAATGTGTTGATGATAATGTCCTTCTCCAAGTGACAGAAAGCCAATGAGCTGGATTGTAAAACAGCATTCTGCAACATTTTGGGATTATCTGTGGTATATTCTCCTTCAGCACATTTAATCAGCTCATTTGAAAGTGTTTTTCTACTTCTCCATAACACTGAGTCTCAGTTCTGCTCTATGGATGATTACAGATTTGGATCACTGTATCATTATGGCACTAGGTCATATCATAAATCAACCACTGATGAAAAATGTTGACAGAAGTGATTTATAAGCTTTCAACTCTGAGCCCCATCTAGATGTGCTCTGATTGTTTTGCAGTTATTCTTTGGAGGGATATATAAGAACATTCATAAGTAGGACACTAGTGGGTTCCTGTCTGAGAACAATGAAAATCATAACTGCAGTTACAGGAGCTGTTCTTATTCTGTAAGAAGACTTTGTATTGAGGGCTGGCATCCAAATGGAAGTTTTTGACGCAAACATCTGTTAACAAAATATTTACTACTTAACTTTAATAGGGAAATCAGCCAGCAAGTCTGATGAAGCCCTAGACAATCCTTAGGGCAAAAAGCAAGAAAAACGCCAGCCCTCGCAACCCTCAGTTTTAACTAAAATGAGCAAATATGCCATACCTTAGAATTACATCACAGTTTGGATTATAAGGCCATTTTCCAATGAATTTATATGCCACATATAAAAAGGTTCAAAGTTTGCTACAGTGTGATCAGATGTTCTCAGCATAATGCACAACCATCCAAATAAATGCCTGTTTTTTTAATATAATTAATATATATTCCTAATTCCAGAAATACTTGGGTTCATATTTAACTAAATCTTGGTAGCAATCCACTGATCATAATGAGATTATCCACAGTTTATTGACTTAACCCTATGCATGAATTTCTACAGCAATGGAAATGAATTTTTTTTTTCCTCACAAATGTATTTTTATGTATGCAAAAATATTTTAGACAGCAGTCTGAATTTTCTATAATTTATTTTTAAAATTATGCTACCTCATTTTTTGCAATACTTAGTGACTGTGTGTGCACAAATGTATGTCTTGATATACTTCCTTTTTAAGGAAAGATGTGTACACTAAAGACAAACTCTATATAGGAATGTATCCATGTACTTTTGCCTCAACCACACAGTAATTATATACATATTTACATATTTATGCATATACATACTCACATATTTATGTGTTAATAAATACATATATGTGTCTGTATGTATAGAGATGCATAAATAAAATATTTTATGTAAATAAGAATAAATTTATGTAAAGAAAAATAAATATAGTAAGAAGCAGAGTAAGTGGGGAGCCAGAGCTAAATAACACTTTACAATCCATGCCTCATAAACATACATACATGGCATTAATGTAGATTAATATTAGAAGGGATCAGGAAGAAGAAACAATGGATTATCATGAAGAGTGGGGAATAAGGAAGAATAAATAGCTGAAGATTGGAACTCCCCAGCAATTATGAGCTCTTATACTCCCTATTTTCTCCTTGCCAAGAACTGTGTAAGTTAAGAAATTGATGCGCAAACAGTGCCATCAGTCACTATCAGTCATATGTTTTTGCAGAATAATCTAATTCTCCTAAGCACAGATTTGTACTTCATGCTTTACTATGTTTTCACGTGTTTGCAGTATCAAAAGCAGTCTCATTCCTCACAAGAATGTGAGGTAGATCACTAAAAAGACAGCTGTGCAGCAGTTCCAGGTGTTTCACAAGCCAGCCCTGGACAAATGCATACTTTGACCTCTCTATAATATTTAGCTCAGAAAAAAGTAGGATCAACTATTCAGACACCATGCTCTGCCCCAGCAGCCAGCTTGCTTCTCCTGTGTCCACTCTTGGTGAGCAGGTGGTTAGTGTTCAATAGGACCAAGTGCAGAGTAACGCATCACCTAAATCAGTGCCTGAGACTATGCAGATAGAGCAATCCCTCCAACAGTGCTAGAGAATATGGCTAGACCTTGGATTATTTTTCTGTGCAGTATCTTGTCAATCTTCTTCTGCCATGTCAGTGTGGTAGTGATCTAGCATGGATAAAACCAAATGATACACCTGATATCAGCTATCTACATGATCTTCCAAATATCAGTGTGTTCTGGAAGCTATGTATTACCCATCTGCCTGCAATGCAACCTGGGCAACTCCACCAGCTCCTGAGGAAAATCCAAATACACGTTTTTTCACAGCTAAGGCATTTCTTCGATAGTTAATAATGCCCCAGATTTCCTAACCTAAACTAAATTCATAGTGGTACTGAAATTAGCTACACTATCTGATTCCAACTGCTAACACATTTATATTCATATATCTCATTTGAGTTACAAAAATAGTATGCAATTTAATACTATACAATTTGTCCATACTGACATGGGACGTTTGACCAGATACCTAACTCAAACTCTTTCATGGGCATTAGGTCTTAAACAATCATAGATTTTTCTTTTTTTCTTGTAATATCTTCTGGAATAGTAATTATGTGACCTGTTTAGAGGATTCAAAAAAATATTTTGAGGGCAATCACATGAAACTGTATACAATTCATAAAAAATTACATTGTTTCAATTTTCTTCCTATATATGCCGCTAGAATCTGCAGTAAAAGCACATAAGTTGAATATTACCTCTGTATACAACGTGAATATTGTATTTAGCAGTGTTGATTCCAGAATAGTACCTCTTATCTTAAATTAGATAGCAGTACTGGCACAGCTGTAGCATCATGAGTTAGGTCCCCAAAATGAAAGAGCTAACTTTAGCCATCATAGTTTTAGAAGTGTTATGAAATCTGCTTTCACCTTTTTCCGCCTTAAGGCTTCACATTTATTGTTGTTTCCACAGATTGAACAAGGAAGTTACCTTTAAAATATAAAATCAGAATGAGGAATCTATTGTAATTCTCGCTGTAGGAGCTGGAATTATTTTAAAAGTCTCAATATTGTGGGAACTGGCAGCTCTGAGGCTGGGTGGAAATTGTCCAGCATTTCCTCCAATAATTGTCTGAATTTCTTCTTTTAGAGAAAACTAATTTATTTCCACAGAGTTTGGGGAAGTACAAAAACACCTACCATTTCTGGCCTAAGAACTTGAGCATGCTGTTTGAAGTCTGATTATTTAAGAAGTTGTCTTAAACCATTTTTAGATCTTGGCATACAGTATTGGGCTGAACTATAAATTTTCCTTTCCCTTTTCTTTTGAGCTGCAATTTGTGTCTCTATAAAGCCACATATGTCTTTAAAAGCCATAATTTAAGCATGGCCATCTGTGTTAATTGAAGAAGTCAAGGAAGATAAACAAAATAATATGCTATAGGGACAGGATACTTGCTCTTCAGTTATAGAAATTACTAGAAATGTACTAAAATATATATGACTCCCATTGGTCTCTGCATATCAGTGTGGCAAATCCAGAATTCCAGCACTCCCCGTGTTAACGGGCACTTGCTGGTTTTTATTTGCACAATTCTTACCTTTGATTTACACTTTCAAAACACAGAAAAAGGGAACTACTGCATGAATCATGGTTCAGTTTTTCCCCTCTATACTTAAAGAAGTTAGATACAAAATCTCATATGAAACAGCTTTAAAAACAAGACTTCCTTACAGAACTGACTTTCATTGCTCCTTAAAAGTCACCGCTGAGTTAGCTGTATTCACTAAGGAGTGATGTGTTACTTCATATGAGAAAGTGGGTTGAAGGGGGAGGCAAAATCTAAACTAGAGCAAACATCTGCTATCCAGAAAGAGCACTGCTAGGCAAATAACATGGCAGTTAGGTTCTATGCAATAAACTGCAGTCTTTCAAAGATATAAACAGCATATCCATGAGATTATCTGCTGGCAGCCCTTCAAGAAAGTTGGTAACCAGCCTCAGTGTAACCCTCATATTGAGTTCAAATGGAACCTGTCACCCTGTGAAAAATCTGATGGATGCCTACAATGGTTCCCTTTGCAGGGTGAGGATCATTACCTGGCTGAATCACAGCCCTCTGCTGTGGTTACCAACACTTCATTTTTCTGTGAAATAGTAATTGCTGTTTCCTGGGTCACTTTTAATGAAATACTTATCATCAGCCCAGTAATTATATTTGTTTCTGGAGATGCTAGGCTTTTCATTGCCTGAGATTCTCCATGTCATTCACTCTGACTCCCAGCCCCAGTGGAAGATCAGGGTCATGAGAAATCTAAGCAGGGACGAATAGCTGAATTCACTCTTCACAATGCTTTTTAACAGTTGGCTTTGGCTGTGTCCTGAAATGGGCAGCCAAGCACAGCTCCAGGAAAACCCTTTACAAAGCTTCCCCCATTGCAGACAGGTGGCAGCTGCAGTGCAAAGGCCCCTTTTTGGGCTGAGAAATAGACCACATGGGAGCGTATATTTAAAAATTTTAAATGTCCTTTTTTCTGCTTTTTGTGTTTCTGAAGCAACAGCTGCTTCAGCTGAGCTGCTGCGTTCAAAACTCCCAACATCCTTCTCATAATAACAGATGCATTATTGAGCATTATGAAAGAGCCTCTCTAGGGAAACCAGGCCTGCTCTTGGGGTGCCAAAAAACACAGATATTACTAAAAAGACAGATGATTTGTGGATTTGGAACTGCTTGGTTCTGTCTCTCACTGTGTTAATAATGAATTCATTACAGCAGAGCTGTAGTTCTCCCCACCGTCCAAGTGAATCACCTTTTTTTTGTCAGGGAACCCAACACTTAATGATAAAAGCAGTTCTGCTCTGAAATTGTACAAGTCTTGGAGAAAACTCCGGCTGCAAGCAGCCCTTGGATTCCTCTAAACCCCATAATTTTTGCACTGTGGCTTCTGTGCTATCGACTTCAGGTAGTTTCAGACTATTCCACATTAGCTGAGGAAACAAAATATGCCTGTGTGATCTGAACAGCCTTCCCTTTATCTTGAGCTATGAGCAGGGATGGTCAGGTAGAAGAAAGCTAAAGAATTACATTCTTTTTGGTCAAGTGTACTGAAATACTTGCCAGCTTAAATCAAAGGTTTACTGGGAGGTCTCAAGGCATAACCATGGCAGGCCTTAACATCCTCCTAGCCTCTGACCCTCATGGAGCAGCAACATATGAACAAGGCTGTAGTTTAGCACAGGAGGTACAGAACCACCTGCTTCTGAAGGTGCTGTCTGCACTGGTCACTGTACAATGTTACCAGGTAATAAGGTAGATTCTATTCCATATTATAGGAGATTATGAGGTCCTATGCTTCCAACCTGATACTAGAAGTTTGTTCAGAGCTTCTCCCATGAGGATAGCATGAAGGAGTTTAAGGTTAAACAAACCCCTAAAAAAAGGAGTGTGTGAAGGTGTACCTAAGATAGACGCCACTGTCCCATCACTGATGAGCGACAGTCTGAAAAGAGCCATCAGGACACGTAGTTTACACCAGGTGTGCTAAATTAGAGGAACATGGGGTTGAAATGAGTGATAGGTGAAAAGATGAGTGCAGGAACATTTAGAGAGAAACAGACTATGGAAAGAAATATTATTTGTGTACATTTAACAAAATGAGGTTTGTACGAGTTGCAGAACTCCAGTTACAAAACACAATAGTAGAGCAATCAATAGAAAAGTACAAACTTTACCCAGCAAGTGCTCTTTAGCTTTAGACAACTTCACTGTAGCTTGCCAGTCTGTTGGAATCAGACATGCCTAATACTGCTTTAGTGAATTGACTTTGTTAATTCCCTATTATAAGCATAAAAAAAGCTGCAAAAATAATAAAAATCTACAAAACAAAATGGTCCAACCTCAGGAACAGGATTTGCCAGGGCTGCACTATGTCATGCACTCAGCTGTTCAGACGCTATTGCAAAATGGTAATGTACATTGAATGTTGATCATTAGATTATGGATTATGAATCTGAGGAAACAGATGGTGTGGTCTTGGACATAGCATGATGATGATGGTGATGATGAGAGCCTTCCTTACTGCTTACTTGGAACAACCAGCTGGAGTCACAAAATGTGTTATTTCTGCGCCACACATGTATAATGTGATCTTTTTTGGTTTTTCCTTCTTTGAAACTGTTAAAGTCCAGCAACAATGAACACTAGCAGAGAAGTGTATGGAAGGAATTTCAATACCCTGTTTTTCCAGCATATAATGATACAAGATGTACCAATATATCTGTGAAAGCTAGTAGCAACCCATGAAAGCTAGTAGACTGAGAAAGGCTAGGGGAACACTTGCAGTGCTTGTTTTAGCTTTTCAGTGAATGCTGTGATTCCCTAAGGAAACAAACAGAGGCATGGCAGCTGGGAATGATACTAATCATGAAGTAGCACCTTAAGTGAACGGTACAAGGAACTACATAAAGAGTGCTCAGTGGAACGGAATAGTCATTTTAAAGCTTAGGTAAACTCTTAAACAATGTATGACATAAAGAAGCAATCTCAAACTATGACCACTGTTTTCCCTGAGAATCATCATAAATGGTCTGCAGCTGATCAGAAGATTGTCTTTCCATTCTCAGAGTCCTTCATGTATGGCCTAATATCATGGCATCTGTAGACATGTAGCCTAGCTGACAAGTAATTTACCATTTGACATATCCTGCACACTGGGATGCAAACCACATGCCCTCATGAGCAAGAAGAATCATTGGGAACTGCTAATATATCTAATGCAGCAGCCCTATCCCTTCTCTCCAGTATGTCTGGAATAAGAATCAATTGGAAGCCTAATTTTAAGCATGGTTGCCAGCAATGCTCACTGGTACATCATCGTACTCATTTAATGAGATTAATTCATTTATCCTCTCAGTAAAAATTCTACAGACAACCTGTGTAATTTGTCAAAATAGATAACCACTCACTTAAACAACATGCTGCTCAAAACTAGATATTTGTGTAATTTTCACACATTTCTTCTCTAAAATACACATTAGGGAAATGGTTGGCTTTGACCAAGTTAGATAGGCTAAATTGAGCATGGGCAGGAAGTCCACTTAAAACCATTTCAGACTGGCAAGTCTGTCTAGATATTATTCTTGGCTTACCTGGGGACCTGCAGGGACAATTCTGGAAATAAAGCTATATTAATCTTTTGAACATAATCATTGTGGATTATATGTCTTTAAAAACTGATCAAAGTCCTTGTCTGACCAATAAAAATGTTTTATTTATTCTTATGACCATTCAGATCATTATGGCCATTCCGATCCCTAAGCACTATTTAGACATAGAGGAAAAAAAACATATTTGGATACCCACATAGAGCCAGATTCAATGAAACATGCACTATGTCATAGCAACATAGCTACAGTGACACTTGCTTCTCATTACATTTTTAAGAAAGAAGAATTTATTACTGCATAATTTCCAAGTATAAAATAAAAGTATGCTTTTAGGATCCTGTTGTAGTCAGACTATATTGCTAATATTAGAAAAACCTATGTAAGATCAAAATGATAACATATATCACACTTGATATTTTGCATGCAGCGATGAAAAGTTTTGATTCACATTTTTAGTCAGGAATTCTCCTTAAGTGATTTTTCTAGCTCCTTTTGAAGGTCACAGCAGCATGGAAGCAAGTTGGCCTGAGTCAGCACAGATAGTAGCTGTATCATTCTTCACACTTTAAAGCCTAACTCATGTATTTTTTCAATTACAGAAAAAGAGTTCACAACCGCTTTTTCAACATATTGCATTTCAGCTTTAAAAATAAGCCTTCAGATATATGCCCTTTTTAAAACACAAAAAGGAGATTTCTGTTCAAAATGAAAACCCCGTCATTCCAGTTAATAAAAAACACTTGTTAAAGCAAAGATGAGCCTTGGTGGAAATGTAAGTTTAAAATTATTTGGACTAAATGTATGTGTAATAAAAAACCTCCCAACAGAGAGGATACATTTTTACAACATATTCCTGTCATTTCTTGTTTTCTAGAGTACAGAAGCACTTGTACAACTGTATGTAGAGAAAATCTCCTGGCAATCTTCTATATGCAATCATTCTGAAAGCTAACATAGCAAACCAGCTCAGTGCTGACAGAGAAACACAACTCCAGCCACTAGCCTAATACTTGAATTCTTTTATTGCCATTTTGTTAATTAGAAATATTTGTATTTCTAAGATGACTAATGTGAATGTGGTTGCAAAAAGCCATAATTGCTATTAAGAATAATTGTGCTAATTTCTGAAAAGGATTTCTAACAACTTCAATTCAAATGCAATGCTATTAGAATAAGACATTGTGATTCACTTAAAAGTTTACGGTGGCATAAACATGTCTGCTAATGTGTTTTTTCAGGATTTGACCCTTGATAGTCACAAAAATTGTTTATTCAATTCACTTCGTTTCTTAGGATACTTGAATTAGGTGCTAACTCCTTTACAGTTCCATCAGTACTTACATTCAATACTAATTTTTTTTCCCTTTTCTTGTCCTCATTAAATCAGATTAAAGCAGCACAATGTAGCACAAGGTCATTGATGGCTCTTCACCCCAAAAGTAAGACTCTCTTCTTGCAGTATTGGTGGCTAGAGACCCTTCTCAGACAGTGAGAGCGTTCTAGGAAACTCTCATTCTTTCCATCCTAAAAGTGGAAAAAAAGCACCAACTGTCCTTGAAGCAGCAGGAAGCGCTTTCCCAGCTGCTAAGACAGACAGAGATAGCAGCAGGGGACCCCACTCACTCCAGCAGCTGGGAAATATCCAGTTGGGTGTGTGGGTTGGCCTTGTGTGACTATTTGTGGAATCTGTCTATGTGCAGCTTATGAATTTTGCGTTGATATTTTGAAGCTGCTGTTGTAAAAATTCCTGAAAACTGGAGCACCGTAGGGACCAGCATCCAGACCTTCAGTGGGCTGACTTGACCTCTGAAAATGTCTATACATTTTCCAAATATATATACACATATATATATATATCCATACATAGGCAGCCTATGTACATACTACAGATCTAACTCATACAAATTACATGATTGCCTCAAGTTGGATGCAAAAATTTGGACCTGTGCATCCCCTCTTGTTGCCAAAAACTTTACTAGGTGCCAAGGACAAGTGATTAACCTGTATTTTGACTGAACAATTAGTGTGTTAAGCAGACGAGGTAAAAAAATGCTGGTGTTCAGAGGAAATAGCTGAACACAGACTTTTTTTACTAGAATCTTGCACTAGGAATAGCGATGTCTTTTGGGAAGTAGGTACACACACTCTATGGTATATGCCCCAGAAATGATGTAATGTATTTCTCATACAAGGATTTTATGAAGTAGAGTCATATTAGAAAGAATGGCTTTCCTGTGTGGTGTTTCCCAAAATATGCACTCATCAGAAGGGAATTCATGGCACTCGGGTACTGACAGAGATCAGAAAGGGCAAAAGTACATGACCAACTACTACCACTCAAATTAAAACACACATTTTTTGACCTCGAACCTTTTGAAGGATCCTTTTTTTTTTTTTAATCAAAATTTCTTTTTTCCTTCAATCTCCTTATTAATCCACTTCCAACTTTGTTAGATTCAGCATTTTGTTGATAAGAAGAGAATGACAACCCAGGTAATTTTACCTCTTCTCTGGTCACTGTAGACTGTTGCACTCTGAAGCTGTTGATTTATTTAAATCCACCTGGCTTTGTAGTTTTCTTGCATGGGTCTGTCTTTCTCCTACCTTTCAGGCGCAGGTTATCTATTTATCACTCTGTCTCAGCTCCCATTCTTTCAGTAAGGTCTCTGTTGGCCAGAAACTACTTCTGACTCCAGAAAGTGCTGAGCACTTTTAAGCTGGTTAACACAATGAATCTTTGGTCCTTTGGGGATTGCATTGCTATTGAAGTATTATCATTTATCAAACTGTGAAATTAAAATCTGAGTTCATCAAAAGAATACAGCACAGATGCCCAGTTGAATGAAACCTTCTGAACTACTTACAGATTACTTAGAGGAATCTGTATTCACTTGTCTTGGGTAAAGTTACAATTAAGATGAATACAAACACAGAAGAAAGACCTATCTGTGCCTACTTAGTTTGTTTTCATCTAAACAGCTGAATGTTTTTCTGTGTCTTTATGACACACAGGTTATATGATTTTATCACTAAACTGTATTTTCTGTAAAAACAGTTTTGGCTTCAGCCCCATAAAGACAAAACACCAACAATCCCTTTAATAAAATCCTGGGGTCTTTTTTCTCTCAGTGACCCTTAATTTCAAAGTTACATTCAAGGAATAAATATTAGCTTCATTTTTGTTCAAATAATATTGAATAAAAATACTGCAATCAATCCTTTTGTGAGTTGCAATCCACAGTTTTCAAAGAAAAGGACTGGTTTACATTTAAATATTTCAGATTTATAGACATACTGAAAACACATTGCAGAGATTTATTGCTTTTTTTTCTTGCTGGTCTTATAAAGATGGGCCTTTATTGCTGACACCACAAAGATGTAAACACTCTGGATAAAAAATAAAGAGTAACCCCCACCAAGAATGAGATCCAAGCCACAAGACCTATAAAATGGCTGTGGATGTTGCAATGTTAAAAGCATTCTTGTTTGTAGACTGCTAAACTTGTTTTAGCAAGGACTTGAAATGGACTTTTAAAAGTTTATTGTATGACGTGCTGTGTTCATATTATTCATGAAGAATATTTAGTAATTTCTTTTATAAGGATAATGTGTACAAATTCCTCACAGCAGCTAGCTTGCTTTTCACTTTTTCTAGAAGTATTTTCCTCTCTTTTTATTTCTACTATTATTTTTTCCTTCATTATGCTTGCTTTCCCTCTCTTTTCCATCTTAAAGAACATTCTAGAGACAATATGTGCTCATTCTTTCACCTTGTCAGTGTCAATAGTGAATGTGCCTGGCAAAGTGACTGGGAGCACACTAACTGTGAGCACTAGGAGTGCCTGTGCCATGTATGATAGGACAGGATTAGTACAGGGTAAAGATTCTTCATTTCAGAGATGGTTTCTTCTTGACCTTAAAAAAATACATGACTGATTATGTATTTGCCCACAGGTTATGTATGACTTCTGCTTTATCAACATTGAAAAGATCAGTGAAGAAGCAAATGCCCAAGGCAATGTGTGTAAAATACAAGAGGTAGAAGAAAGTGAAAAAAGAGGAGAAAAAAAATGATCAGTCTTATTAATGAAAGTTGATTAATAAATAAGTCTTCATTGTTTGGGGATGACTCTAGGAGAAAGAGTTTCAAAAAGAAGCAGCAATTGATTTTCATACCAGTATGACTCCTACTGCCCAGATGAGGTCAATGACTTTTGCTTAAAATGCTTAAAAGACTTTTGACCAATCTCTTCAGCAATGAGAACACTAATACTCATCTCCTACAGCCACAGCTGTGCTTCATTTCTCCATCAATCTGGCATTGTCTTTATGCTGTTAGAATCATAAATCAGTCACTTTCTACTTTTTTTCAAGGGAAAATTCTGCTAAAATGCTGTCGTCTCCTTGGCTTCTCAAGAACAGCTACTACCCAGAGCTTTATTTTTTCCTTCACCCCACTGCAGCATAAGACCTAGCATGCTATACGCTGTTGATGCTCTGCTCCTTCTATGTTCATGTAGTTCCAGTTTAAGAGGTTTATCCTGTAATTAAACTGGAAGATTTCACTCCTTATTACGAGCAACTGGAGTTTTCTTGCAGACGCCAAGAGAACAAGGACGCAGATATATGTACAAAACTGTGGCTAGCTTTATAAAGACCCAGCTGGTGGGCAGGATGAAAGGCAAAGCCTTTACTTCTGCTCCTTTAGTTTGACCAGGGAGGTAAACCAGCACTTCAAGTAAATGTCAGCACCTGCCTCAGCTTCTTTTAAAAAGGACGAGAGTTGAGAGCACAGTTTGACGGAGTTGCCTACAACTGGCATTAGAATGGATACAGTTCAGGATCTTTTTCTTCTGGTAATAAACAGCATTTCTTGCAAAGCACACTCTAATATTCCCTGTTCAGTACTGCACCTATTCGTGTATCTTAAGAATTCATTCTGAAGATTTATGAAAGCCAATGGCATCTGCTACATGTCAAGCAAAAATATGGGCCATCCAACACTTTGATTTAAAGATGATGCCTTGTGCTGTGTAATACTAAATAATGTCATGTGTCTGACATACCCATTAGAGCATGAGACGCACCCTGCAACATGTTTTAAATTAATTTATCCTTATGGAGAGAAAATTGTTTCCTTGCTTGTGAGAGGGTTTTTTTATTATTTGCCTGTTCTTGAAAAGAAGGTACATCTGACTACACATTCTTTCTGCCTGTCATCAGGATGCCAAGATCTCAAAAGTCAGGATAAGGCAGAGAAAAGAAAGACTTTATGATTCTGATTTTTTTTTTCTTGTTCCATAGCACTAGATTGCTTTGGTGCAGCATTGCTAATACTGACATCAGTAATGAGGATTAAAATGAAGGTAGAGAAGTGTAATTTTATATGATCTCTTTATTTATCTTACACAGGTAGGATAGGTCTTTTAAGATAAAGATTCTTATCTGTTTTCACAATTATTGAGTTTGCTGAGATTCCTTCTTGCCTTTTCTAGGTTAGTTATGAATCTTGAAGTATCTCCAGGAATGTGATCATGACCTGTCCATCTGCTTGTTCTTCATGGAAGGCAAAGGAGCACAAACAACCCTGGGGAAGATGAGGTGGCCACTGACTGCCAAATTCAATCTGCTTCTGGTGGCTTCTTGGAATGTAACTCCTCAGCTGTTTGCTTACCTCTTCAAAGTACTGCTGCAATATGGTGCAACACAGGTACCATTGTTCCTGTAATCTGTAGGATAAAACTGTTTGAAAACTTCAAAAAGAACACTGATTTAAAATAACAAAGCAAAAGCTTTCAGACCCAGTGCACTTTGGGCAAAGAGACGTTGACGCAGGGCTGTTATCACAAAGGTACTTCCTCTGCCTGGGTTTTACAATGCCTGCCTGTGATATATTGAATTATTCATGTAATTGACTCCACTGTAGGGCACTACAAGGTTGAAAATTACCCTTTTACTTTGATCTTTAGACATTACTCTTTGTAATCATGGTACAAATGCACTTGCAGGAGCACAGAGGCAGTAAGATCCTCTGGATTAGTTTGTGACCCCCTAGAGTTGACTAGTGAACAGGAACTCTCCTGTGATTAAAGTGAGGTGCACCTAAACAGCCTGCTGAGTTTGGTACACAGTTTAGGAAGAAACCACTAGTATTGTCTTGAGTTCCTTGTATCTGTTGGGGAAGTAATTCAAATATATATCTTACAAAGTAGACTTGAATTAGAGTTCTGCCCAAGCAGAAAATTGAGGTTCCTTTTCTCAAGCTTGGTTTTTGAAACTTCTGCATGCCCATGGGCTCTGGAAATTCCTGTCAGTTTTGAAGACCTAACTATGCATGGAACTAAGGAACTCTGTTTACATCCTGAAATTCTATTATATTGAAAAAGATTAAAGATAATTCTGTGGCTTTAGACTTAAACTACCACCACTGTTCTCTCATTAACAAGAAGTCACTGATAACAAACGAAATTCCCCATTCACTGTAACTACAGCTTTCATGACACATACCAAGCAGTACCAAATGACCTTCATATTTTTTCCACATGAAGAGCGTAAATAACTACGTGTTTCTGAGCTATAATGAAAGCAGTAATAACATACAATGTGAGACACAGAGATAGGGCTTTTGCACTGATTAAGCAGAACTGCATTGAGAGCATGGTGTAAACAAAACAGGGCTGCATCTTGTTGTGACATGACCCACAAATCTGAATGCTAAGAGACAGCTGAAGTTCAGATTCTTTCCCCCATTCTTCTCCCTTTGAATTTCACAGGGGCATAAAGAGCTTTTTAGGGCCTTAAGACCTCAAATATGAAGACTCCCTTTATGCAGACCCTATGACACCTAAGCATAAAGCTATCATATGACTCCCTTCCAGAAGAAAAAAAGCTGGAAGTGATTCTACGATTCCATGATTACTTCAGAACCTGGGCATCCACTGGCAGCACTGACAGCACACTCAGAAGGAAATGTCAGGAAGAAGAAGTGGGGTGTAACAGGGGAAGCTTTCCTGAGGTGTTTTTTTGGAGTGAGAGTATCTCTAGCCCTCAGGGATGACCATAGTTGGGAGATCTCAAAGACAGTTTGAAAGCACTGAAACCTTTCAACACGGGCTATACATTCTCTGCTTCACCTCCCCGTTAAGAGTTGGAATAGTATTGGCCAGTTAGAACAATTTTCTTCAGTTTTTCTTGGAAAAAACAACCACACAGTTTACATACACATTTTTCCAATATGCTGAGTATTTTTTCTTCTGTTTAGCATTATAAACCAAAGCCATTGACTTCCTCAGTAACTTTGAAAAAAGGAATCCTATCATTCAACATTATCATTTCTATAGCAGTCTCATGATTTGGGACAGACTATCCCAATACTTCCTTAGTGCCCAAGACACAGATGGATTTGTATCATTCTGCAGCCACTGATATTTTAAAGCCAAGATGGCAGTTTGACTGAAATCACTCAGTTTTGTTCAGCAAAGACAAAAGATTTACAAATGTTCACTTGCCTCTTTGTACCGTAAATGAGCTAACTGTAATGATCAGACTTAGTGTTTCCCACTGACAAGCCTAATCCTTACACATGCACTTTAGCTTGCCCATCAAGTCAATCCCCATGAAAACCCAAGTTATATTTTCCCATCAATATCAGTGACATGATCAAATCTTTTCTGGTACTTATCTTTGCAAACAGGTTGTCATTCCTGAAATGTCTCTCATACTTTCCCACAACAAAGACAATCAACAAAGAAGCTTGAAAAAAAATTCACTATTTGATGAGTACAGATTTGCCTGTATCTTTTAAAGTTAGCTTATCCACTAAAGCTGTAATTAATTCTTATACATGATTATGGTTTTTCTTCTGATCCCAGCTTAAAGCCAGATCTGTGCAATAGGACCAGCCACATGGAAAATCCTTCTGCTATTAAACTAAAACCACACTAAATCCACATTTTAGAAGATGAAATTCAGAAACATGGAATGACTACTAAACTAACAACAGTCTAACTACATTTCATTTCAACTCAAGTAGCTGTAATTTACATTGCAAATAACCTAATTACACTGGACTTTTTAGTACTGTATTATTCTGTGACCTTTTTGATCAGACTAGGAAACATTATCAGTCAGAATGTAAAATGGTAAATCACACTGGTGAGTGATAAGTGAGTCATTCTGAAAGATCATAAGAAATACAGATAAATACATTTGGATACCAGAGAGGGACTCTTCATCAGGGACTGTAGTGACAGGACAAGAGGTGACAGTTTTAAACTGAAACAAGGAAAGTACAGGTTAGATATAAGGAAGAAGTTCTTTACTGTGAGGGTGGTGAAGCACTGGAATCAGTTGCCCAGAGAAATGGCAAATGCTCAGTCCCTGGCAGCATTAAAGGCCAGGTTGAACAGATCCTTGGGACACATGGCCTAGGGGGAGGTATCACTGCTCATGGCAGGGGGGTTGGAAAGAGATGACCTTAAGGTCCTTTCCAACCCAAACCATTCTGTGACTCTATGACTCTATGATAACATCAGTGGAAAATCGTAAAAAACTTGACCTCTGAACACCTTCTATGATACTCTTGCACAGTAATCTGCACAACAAAACAGTTCAGCTATAAATAGAGCAATTAACTGCAAATATCCTTTTTAAAATTATACTTAAATATTCAAATAGTAACTTAGGTTGTGCTCTCTGATTAATTCTGAGTGGTAGCAAAATAAATATAGATTTTCTTTGTACCAGAAGAAATGCAAAACACTTAAACTGGTCATACCATAGAATCACAGAATAGTTAGAGTTCGAAAGGACCTTAAGATCATCACGTTCCAAACCCCCTGCCATGGGCAGGGACACCTCACTCTAAACCATGCCACCCAAAGCTCTGTCCAACCTCGCCTTGAACACCGCCAGCGATGGAGCATTCTCAGCTTCCCTGGACAACCCATTCCAGTGCCTCACCACCCTTACACTAAAGAATTTCTTCCTCATATCCAATCTAAAC